>BDUI01000458.1:241889-258047 GCA_002335545.1 Apodemus speciosus | reverse complement strand
CACTCTGTAGACCAGGCTGGCCTCGAACTCAGAAATCCGCCTGCCTCTGCCTCCCAAGTGCTGGGATTAAAGGCGTGCGCCACCAACGCCCGGCTGTCCATTGGTCTTGGTATCAAGTACGCTTATATACTAAGGCATTTTGCAGGCCTACGATATTCTATTTGAATATAAGGTGCAGCTAATTATTCTTGGGGAATCGTTTTCTTTGGGTCTCTATTTGTTGTTCCCTTTCTTGCTATACAAATCACCATGTTAGTTACTTTTGTGCCGTGACAAAATACTTAACAGAAACAACTTAAGGGAGGAAGGGTTTATTTTGGCTCAGGGTTTTAGAGGGCACAGTCTAGCTCTATTAATTCTGGAATCTTGACGCATAATATCATGGTAGCCAGTATATGAGTCAGAGGAAGATGCTGTCAAAAAGCAGAATGAAAAAAGTGGAGAGATGAATAACCTTCCAAAGCATGCCCCTAGCTGGGTCCCACTTCCTGGAGATCCTATCAGCGCCCAAAAATAGCGCTACCAGCTGGGGACCAAGCATCCAGCATGATGAGCTTGTTGGGAACATTTTTTATTGAAACCATAACAAGCACCAGTTTTTGCCTGAAGGATGGAAACTTCAGTTCTATCTTTGACCCTGATATTGCGATTCTTTTCTAATCCCAAATGTATAGAGTTGTATGGATTCCAGAGCACGTTTCCTAGAACTGTCTGTTCTGGCTCTTAATCTGTTTTTTTTTTTTTCCCAATTCCATAAAGCAGTGGGTAGGAGTAGCTGTAAGCCACATTCCTACTCCTTATAAAATGAGAATGACTCCTCAGGCTACTGTGAGGTACAAAGCAAAAGTGTATATGCAAGGACCTTATATGTGAAGCTGGTTGCTAGGATCTAGAGAATTGATCGGTCTAATTAAGTGACTTCTTTTTGTCTTTTGAATCAGGTGTTTGTGAGCCTTTTGTACTTGTGTCACTTCCTTTTCTATTTTTTTTTTCTTTTCGTAATCAGCAGAAGGAAGTTGGGGTATCACTGAGTCTAAGCACCTCCTAGGAATAGGAATAGTTTTAAGAAAACACTTTGTACCATCTGTCAGTGGAATGGAAGCCGCTGTTGTGGAGTCCTTATTAACTGCTTTTGGGAGACAAGAACTTATACTCCCTTTCTGATGCATGTACAGTTACCTGTCATTTGTCCATTAGTGGTAGCCTCTTTCTGAAAGCTGGAGGTGGGCGTGGAGAACCTTGTGCACCTGGAATCTTCATTTAGCACAAAGCCCTGACTGTGGCAATGCTTCACATCTTAACTGAATATATTTCATTCTATAGAGCATGTTTAAATCCATTGTGTCATTATCTCTTTGGCAGGTATTATTTGGGTCTTCTATTTATAGAAAGAAATTGAAGCTCAGAGAAGATATTATTTGCCTGAAGTTAAGGGCAGAGATTGCATTCAGATCCTTAAATAGTATTATTTACTAAGATTTTCTACAGTTTTATATGTCAGAAATTTCTTTTAAGTGTTTCACGTCACATGTATGCCACCACTAAACCCTGACAAACAACCACAATAATGTCCCTGATTTGCAGATGTGACATAAAAGTAGCTATGGTGCTTGCTTAAAATGAAGCGCAGAAGGAATACTAACATATTGTACAATTCTAATTTAAATATGAGCAAAATATCAACCAAGGACACTAAGTAGCTTGCTTAAAGGTCATATAATTAGCCACAAATAGAGGTAAGGTTGACTCTCAGCTGACTGGCTCCAGAGGTCAATGCTGGTTTTTTCTCTGCTAAGCTCTCCATCTTACTTTTTGAGACAAACTCTCTCACTGAACATGGAGATGCCCCATTCACGAATACTAGTTGGCAAACAAGCTTCATGGGTCCTTCTGCCTTTGCCTCCCCAGTGATAGGTTTTCAGATACACACGCCCACAGATATCTTTATATGTGTGCTGGGGAACTGAACTCTTTTCCAAATTCCTTGATATAAATACTGTACCGACTGACATCTGCCTAACCATAAAGTTTGTATTCTTAACCATTAATATATACCACTTCTAAGTGTAGGGGTTTTCCTAGCTTGGTTAAGAGAATCATTGAGCTAGAGAAACAGACCGAGGGCTGGGGAGAGTCTCAAGGACATGAGGAAGCTGCTCAGCAAATTTAACAATTTTTCTTATTTAACTTTTGGATAAATAATACATTCACATGGTCAGACAAAATCAATCTATAAAAATGAGTAAGTTTCCCCACCTTCTATAGGGTGGGTCACTAGACTTAGAGCTTTTTATGTTATGTCTCTAGAATTTTGAAATGTAGATATAAGCAGAGTAAGCATGTGCCTCCTCTTTTTTATCCAAAAGATCACACATCAAACATACTATTCTGCATCCTGCTGCTTTAACATGCGGAATCTTTATGAGCTCTTCTTGTCAGTCTGCAGAGAGCTTCAGCAGTTTAACCTGGGAGCTCATGGATTTCTATAAACCACTATCTTGCAAATGTTTTTTTTAACCAGACTTTGGTGGTATCCAGCCTTCTCCTGACAGTTTTACTCAGGATATCACTGCCAAACTGTCTGGGGCTTCACTGAGCTATGTAAATTTTTGAACCCAGCTCCTGAAAAGAAACTCTCCAGCTGAACTAATTGTCCTCCTCGTACCCCAATTTCAGCTTACTTATATAATAGGCCTGTCTCATCACTTACATATACAATTATTTTAAAACATTTTATTAATTCTTTGAGACTTTCATACAACTCATGTTGATCATATTCACCCCAATTCTTCCTCTTTTATGTAATTCTTGTTTAGTATCTCTTTTGAGGAAAATTCTAAGCTTAATGTGATGATGAGTGTTTAGTGTCCAGAATGTCCACCCAGTGACTTAGAGTTGAAATGAAGCTTGCAATAAAAACTCAGGCGTGAAAATTAAAGAGAGAGCTTTAAAAATCACTATTTAGGAGCTTAGGCTCCAAAACGAAATGCTGGGTCATGCTACTGACAGACACATTCATAGTCCATCGTGATCTTGAATTGGTTTTTACTGCCCCAGAAAGATCATAACCCTAAAGGGAACCATTGTCCTTCCTCTGCAAGGCCTTTTGGATCCTTACTATTCTTTCCTAACAAGTCTTCTCTGTACCCTGAGTAGAGACAGATGGCCTGGCCTACAAGCTTTTTTGAAATAGAACTGAAATTGTCCAAAAATAAATGTGAAATAGGATTGAAATAGATCTAAGCAAAGGAACAGGAGGAAATTGCTGTTCTTATGTATTTATTCAGATGCTTATTCATGCCTATTGGCCACAGGAGGGCGGTATAGGAAGCATTTCCTGAAGAAAGACCTCCTGGTGGCCACCAGGGAAGCGAAATCTGAAGAGGTACTTCAATCCTTAGCCTGTAGGCTGGATCTTGCAGTTCCTTGTGGAGTTCTTACTATCCAAGGCCATTAAAGAGGCTGGACATGGCTGTGAAGCAAAGGTTGGTATTCACAGGCTGCAGCTGATGCTTTCTTTCTGGGATGGACATATTCTATATCCTACTTTGAGTCAAGAGTCCTGGACTTTGTCCTTTCTCCATTTAAGTCATTTGTTCATTTAGTTAGTCAGACATTCGACATGTTATTGTTGTGTGCTAAGCACTGCGTTAGGGGCCCAGAGTAGAGCAGTTAAGAAAATAGTCTCTGCTTCCATGGAGCTCACATTCTATAAAAGGGAAACAATAAATCAATAAGCAAACAATTGTGTAATAGTACAGATCATGACAAGGTTTTTTAGGAGAAAAGCAAGCTAAAGTGTTAGGAAGTAGCATACAATGTTTGAGAACATGCTCAGGGTCAGGCAATATTGAGGAGGTGAAAGAGCTAAACTTGTAGATATCCAGGAGAAAAGTATTCATAGAGAGTCTGACCCATTACCCTCCTTTGATTTCTCTCTAAAAGTCTACCCACTACTGTCTAATTATAGGCAATCTAGTTATTTATTTAACGCAAGCTAGTAATTCATCATCTAATGTCCAGGGAACCACCTCAGGACCAAGGCCAGGTCTGTTCCACCTTTAGCCAAATTGTTGAGGATTTAAAACAATCAGTGCTTTATTTTAAGCTACAACTGAAAAGCTTTTTGAAAAATAAGGACATTAAGAGACTTGTCTGAAGTGACAAACCTACCAAGGAACAGAGATTGAACAAATGTGAAAGTTTTACTTTCTTATTTTTTTAATCTACATTTTCCTATGAGTTACTTGAGGCACTGTGGATGAGCCTTTGAACATCAACTACTTTGGTGAATTCTTTCTAATGAATAAACAGAAAGATAAGTGTTTAGAATAAGAATGATGATAGTCCTACTCTCTTCCCCATTATCACTTCCAGCTTGATACTTGGATACATGTTCTGAAGGACATAGAGTGAAAGGCTGGTCATGTTAGGGGCTAGAGAGATGGCTGGTGATTTAGAGCACTGCTGTTCTTGCAGAGGTCTGGAGTTGGTTCTCCAGCACCTATGTTGAGTGGCTCACAATTCCCTATAAATCCAAACTCCAGGGCCTCTGCATCTGGCCTCTGCAGGCACCTCTATACATGTCAGCATGCACACACATAGACAAATACGCACATAGATAATAATTAAAACATAATAAAGGAAATGTTTATGGAAAGTGTTGTGTAGGGGAAAGTATTTAGGAGGGATTTGAGTTTGAATCCCTAATGGATTACTTAAAACACTCGACAGAGCCATTGCTCTGAAATGGACAAAAAGCATAGGCTTTGAAAATAAATTTCAAGCTGGGCGTGGTGACGCACGCCTGTAATCCCAGCACTTGGGAGGCAGAGGCAGGCGGATTCTGAGTTCCAGGCCAGCCTGGTCTACAGAGTGAGTTCCAGGACAGCCAGGACTACACAGAGAAACCCTGTCTTGGGAGAAAAGAAAAGAAAAGAAAAGAAAAGAAAAGAAAAGAAAAGAAAAGAAAAGAAAAGAAAAGAAAAGAAAAGAAATCACATTTCAGTCCTCCTACTTCTTCTATACTTCTATATCCTACATATATGGTTGTGGCCAAATGATGCAAACACTTAGCTGTAATTTCTTCCTCTTTAAAATAATGATAATAATTTCATCTTCTAAGACTTCTGGGGATAATTCAATAAAAATATGTTTTACCCTAGAACCAGGAGTGCCCAGCATGTGTCCCATGCCTTCTTCCCCCACCATCACATATATCATAGAGAAGGTTTCTATCTATCTAGGAACACTGGAAAGAGACAATCGATTTTTCATTCTTGTGCATTAACTTCCACAATTTACACTCTAATCATTAACAACTTCATTAATTATCTGACTGTGTTTGGAACACTTAACATATACCATTGAAATTATGTATGTCATTGGCTATCTTCTCCATTAGAATGCAAGCTCTCTGAGAACCTTGTTTAGCTGTCAGAATAAGTGGTTATTGAATTGGGCTTATTTTATAGTAGTGCAGATGTCTGTGCTGAATAATTAAACAGGTGTTCTTGTTCTCCAGAAGTTGATTCTCTCAAACAGAATAAAAGAGCATCCAGTAACATAAATAAAAGTAGCATAAGTAACACAATGAACAAATAGGGTTCAGTATCTGTAGACTGGCCGTGACAAGCACGAGAAATTACTGAGCAGGCTGGGTTGGGGATTAACTGACAAGTCAGTAAGTAGAGTGTGAGAGGGGTCAAGTTAAAATGTAAAAACTTTCTTGAGAGTACTTCTTTTGGATCTGGGAGAGTAGAACAGTGAAACATGTAATGGACTGAGTATTCATCTAATTGCTACAGTAGCAGGCAAGGGATCTACCATTTACATCAGAAGAAGAGCTTATAAATTACACCAAAAGAAGGCAGGGAGCTGAGTAGTACCTAGAATACCACTTGCAGCTTAGGGGAACAGGCTGCTGGGACGAGGGGCTTCAGGCTGTATAGGATGTTGTCTCTATTTGGGAGAAGTGCAGTTTCCTGGTGTGTAGTTTGAGCTGTGCCAAGGACTGTCTAGGTTGGCCAGTATACAGTTCTGGGAGGTTAGAATGATCCACATTATAAGAGATTTCCAGTTGTACAGTTTCTGCCATGCAAATCAGGGTCATGTAGATAAAGGCCTGTCTGATTGATCAAAGTTTAGTCTAGATCAAGCGTGCCAGATACAGCTCTGTGGTGTCAAGTCACAGTATTTCTTAACCATGTTTGCAAAAATTTCTAATGGGGACCAATTCCATTTTCTGGTCTATTATTAATGACCTTCCCTCTGCAAAGTCCAGGTCAGGACATTGAAGCAGGACATCTCCCTATGACCCAGGAGATGCTTTATCCTGTAAAAAAAAAAAAATCGGCTTTAGAGACACATTGTTTGGATTTATATTTGTATTCTACTAATTGCTAGGAATGCTATGTTGAACAAGTTATTCGACTCACTTTGTCTCAGCTTTTACAGAGCTAGAATTTGTACAATAATATATATTTCATAGGGTTCTGAGTATTTAAATAGTTAACACATTGAAGGGGCTTAGAATAGTACCTGGCACAGAGTAAGTACTTTATAAGTGTTAGTGGTTATCATTTTCTGTGGAACGAATATGGGTCCTAAGAAATAATGTGAATTTGGAAATATTTCTATTCCACATTCTTTCATGACTGAATAGCTCCATGTCATCCATAGCCATGACAGGAGTGAAAACACCTGTCTCAAAGTGATAGCAATGAACTGAGATTTACCCAAAGTTTTCGGGGTTATCTCTAGATGGAAGAATTTTTCTCATCATTCTGGGAATGGGTGTTGAAAGTAGGTAACCAAGATTAGCAGAAACCAAGAGAGTCCCAGAAACTTTCATATTAATAGTAGGAAGGGTGGACCAAGGAAGTGTGGAAAATATTGTTGTTTAAAATGAGAGGAATTTTTTGGTTTTGTTTTACACTTTGAGTCCAAGTTCCTGCATTATTATGGCTCACACTAAGAGGACTGAGATCAAAGGCCATGCTGGGAGTGTAGAATCTCCCCAAAGTACTTTTGAGGCTCAAAGCGCAAGCATTTTGGTTTCTATTTTGCCAGTAGTTAGCTGTGTAATCTTGAACAGATTGCTTCTGCATATCCGAGAACCTGGAATATGAAAGGTTTGATTGCTCTGTGATCCCACAAGGCCTTGCCTCTCTGGTTGGAATATAGGACTCTGAGTGCAGGCTGGAGGAGGAAGCCACATTCTTGCATTTAATAAATGATTATGATGTATTTGAGAGATGTTACACACTGTGGTGAATGTGGGGGAAGGCAGCATGGTCAGAGAAAGCCTAGACTGGAGGAGGTGACACCCGAACTGTGCTTTGTACTAGGGAATGGGAAGCTGGCAACAATTTACCTAGTCTGTAAAGCTAGAAAACCTGGTAGAGTACCAGAACTACTGTAGGTTCTGTGTAGCTGCAGAGTAGAAAATGAAAGTGCCCTAGTAAAAGATGAGGTTAAAGAAATCAAAGAATACCATGTGGGCAGGACATTGTATGCCATGCTATAGAATTTGCCAGTAAGAGCAGTGGGGAGCCACTGAAGACATTAGAACCAAAGAGTTATATAAGTCAAGTCTCAGCTGGAAGAAATAAAACACGTTAGTTTCCAACAGAATGTGTCAGTGTAGGAAATCAAGGCCTTATAAAATTGATGGATAGGATGGTAAGGTAAGGCTTGGGCTGGACTTTTAAGATTGACTCCCAGAACCTTATCCTATCTCTGCCACAAGGAGGGGAGGGGAGGTATCAAGGATTCTGGGAGGGCCCTATTTTATTTGCTTTCTCAAAATCTAGAAACTGCCCTTGTTCTGACTATTGAGTAGTATCTCATCCTATCTTCCAGATCAAGAAAAGTGGCCCATTCTCTGGTTCACAAAAAGTACAGAGATAATCATCAGACACCAGGATTATGGTAACAAAGCTATAGAAACCCTCAATGTCCTCACCATGGTGCTCAGGAACAGAAGCACTGATGGCTTTCTACCACACCATCTCTTTCTACCACATCTTTCTACCACACCCCTAATGCTGGCTACAATGGAGTCTTGGAAGTGCGAGTTTGTTGGGTAGTTTTTTTATTTGTTTTGCTTTTCATCTATATGCAAAAAACAAATTTACATAATGATATAGGTCCTTAGCATATAATCCACATTATCCACACCATAGGATCAATAAGAGCAGAATTCTTTTGAGAGAGCTAATTTGGGCCAGAGAGCAGAGGTAGGGCTGAGGAGGCTCAGGAACCAGGTAATGAATGGTAATAGACCAGAGATGAAGAGGAACTGATTAAAGGTAATGGCAGCAGGATGCAAAGAAGACAAATAAGAAAAGAAAGTAAGGGTGAAGAAAATCAATGGAAACTGTTTAGTTTTTGGAGCCGTGAATGAGAGACAGGACTTACGGATAGTTTCTGGCTATTTTGCTGTGTAAATGTCATTCTCAAGAGTCAGGGAACTCAGGGGGAAGAATAATTCTATCAGATGTGGGAGAGAGATGACTTTGCTTTCAGACTTATTAACTTTGAGGTACTTGTAAGACATTTAGAAGGATACAATCAGAAAGCAGCCAGAGACTCATCTCTGGACTTTGAGAGCTCCTTGAGTATAAACAGCAGAGAAGTAAGTTCTCTGTTTACCTGCAATCAAGTGCCTCTGTTGGGTTTTTTCCATTCGTGTCCAAGAAACTTGTTCCCAGCAAATTTGTTGAAAGGAAGTATATGAGTGTGCAATGTTGGTGGTGATTCAAGCTTTGGGAGTGGCAGCACTTATTCTGGGTAAGTACAGAATTGAGACGATAAGGGGGCTGAAATCAAAAGGATTTTGAGAAACCATGACATTAATGACTAGATGAAGAAAAACCTAGGTAAGAATTGAAGACAGGCTATGTATGTAGATTGTATACTTAAGGCAATGGGTCATTTCAGGAATGAGAGGAAGCCATAGGAGAAAGACACGGACGAAACTTTAGCAATAACTTGTTTCTATGGGGAGGCCAAGGATAAAAATTAGGTTATCACAGATTGAGTGGTCATAGAAAGTGAGGAAATCATACTAGTTTTCTTCTGCTGCTATGACAAACACCATGACCAAAACCAACTCAGGTAATGAACAGATTTATTTCATCTTACATTTCCAGGTCACCATCAATCTTACAGAAGTCAAGCAGAAACTCAAGGCAGGAACCAGAAGGTAGAAAACATGGAGGCATCCTGCTTGCTGACTTGCACAATGGGTCATGCTTAGCAAGCTTTCTTATACAGCCTAGGTCCACCTGCCTGGACATGGCACTGCCTACAGTGGGCCCTTCTACATCAATTAGCAATCAACACAATGTCCCACAGACATGCCCACAGGCAAATCTGATCAGGCAACTAAGGCTTCTAATTCCCAGGTGATTGTTGTTGAGACAAATTAAAAACAAAAACTAGCACAGAAGTAGAGCTAGATAAGAATAAACTTTTTAGGGAAAGATTCTAGTTGCATGAATAAATCAGCTATGAGAGTCAGTATCTGTCTCAACATAACCTTTAGGAATAGATTTCAAGCTGGGTGTGGTGATGGATACCTTTAATCCTAGCACTAGGAGGCAGAAGCAGTTGGATCTCTGGGACAGCCAGAACAATATAATAGAGAATCCCTGTCAATAAGATAGATAGATAGATAGATAGATAGATAGATAGATAGATAGATATTTTAAGAGGAAAGAAAGAAAACAAAGAAAAGTAGATTTCTTTTTAATGGATATTGTCAAAAAGTGCATTTCACACTATGAACTAATAATTATATTTTATTTTTATATTAATTAATATTAAATATATATTTAATATTTATTATAGAAATATTAGTATTTTTATATAACAGAAATAGAGACTTTATGGAATAGCATTTATCTTAAATAGAGGGATATTTCAGGTAATTGAAATGGAATGATAGAAAAACTTTGTGTATTTCTTCCAGTTAAAGCAATATTTCTTTTTCTGGTTGAGTATTTCATTGAATGAACATATCCCGTTCATTCACTGGGTGGCTGCTTTAATTTTTTTCATCTTTTGGATATTATAATTAATGTTGCTATGGATGTTTATATATGAGTTCTTGTGTGGACTTATTTTCCTTTCTGTTACAAACATATCTAGGAGTGGAGGGATTTTTTATTGTATTTTATTTTTATCATATGTTTACTCTTTTTTACTTTTTGAGGAACTTTTAGACTGTTTCACATACTGGCTGTATGTATCACTGTACATTTTTATCAGCTACATGAAGTCTCCAATTTTTGGTACTTCTGGGATCAAACCCAGGCTCTCCTTCATTCCAGGCATGTACTTTACCATTTAGCTATACCCCTAACCTCATTATCTGGCATTTTTTCACACTGTCCTAGTGAGTATAAATTTTGTATCTCACTACCAAAAATGATGTAATGAGTATACTGTATTTGCATTTCCTGCATTTTATTTGAATTTCCCTGATGGTTAACCATGTTGAGTATCTTTTCATGTATTAATTGACCATTTCTTTGGATAAATGCTAATCAGATGCTTTGTTATATTTCTTTTTTAATGATTTTATTTATTTATTTATTTATTCATTTATTTATTTATAATTTACTGGAGGGATGTGCGAAGGTTGGAGAACACCAGTGGGAATTGGTTCGTTCCTTTAAATACGTAGCTTCCAGGGATCAAGCACATTCGATCAGGATTGTTGGCAAGCACCTTTATCTGCTGAGCTTCCTAGCTGGTTTATAGTTCTTTAAAAAGTTATTATTATTGTGTGAGTGCATATGCTTTGGCATGCATGTGGAGAGCAGAGGATAAATTTGTGGCGTCGGTTCCTATCTATTTTTGCGTGGGATCTGGGGATTAAATTTGCCAGGCTTTTAATCAAGAGCTTTCTCTCTGAGCCATCTCACCAACCCTTGGATTATTTTCATTTTTTGTGAATTATAAGAACTCTATTTATGCTAGATACATGTCTATAGTCAGATTCTATTTGCAAGGACTTTCTCACCTTTCTTGAGGAGGAGGGCTCCATACATTATGATAGCATCCTTTGAAGCCAGAAGTTTTAAATTTTGATGTAGTTAAGTTTAACTAATTTCTCCTTGGTGGCTTGTGCTTTTGCCACATTTAAGAGACCATATCCAAGGACACAAATCCTCCTATGTTGTTAGACATTGTCATCATGTGTAAACATTTAATAGTATTCTTCAATATCATTAGGTATTTGGTTTGTGTTCAGATTTCCAGTTGTTTCATATATTACAAATGCACATGTATCTGTGTGTGTCCAAATTCCACCTCAGTCAACTGAGTTATTTGTGAAGAGATCAATTTATTTGTGAGAAACTGGATTATTGATCTTGTAGCCTTTCGTGGTGTACATTTTATAATTAGAATCCCTGTACTGCAGTAACCTCCTTCTTTGGTCTGCTGTGTGTTTGGTAATTGATAATTAGATCTAAAAGATTGATCTGATTCAGGCTTTTTGTTGTTGTTTTGTCAAGAATCATTCACAAACGATTGTTCTGTGGGCCAAAATGTGTAAAGTGTGGTCTCATTTGGAGTTTATTTTATTCCAGAGGGCCCGAGACTATTTTTTTTAATTTTTATGACCTGCACTTGTTCGGAATTTCTAATAACTTAATTAAGATAATGACTCTCTGAGATTCAAAGGCTTCTAGAGAATAGCAAACAAGTCCCATTCCACTTAAGAGTCCATAGTATGCTCATAGTTCCAAAATTCAGTTTGTTATGTCTCTGGCTAATCCCGTTTCTTCTTTCCGCTGTCATCTATCTGTTGATTCCTAAGGTTAGAGGAACCTAAGTACAGGAAAGGGTCTGAGAGAGATTATCTAGATAAGGGAGCCCTTCTTTCTTGAGGGTCCAGGCAGTTGTGGAATTTACATGTGTATTTCTGAAGTTGGACTTCTGGGATCACTTTCTTTTCTGAGAAGCGTAAGTCCTCATGCAACAGGAAGGAGATGGAAGCCTGGAGAAGTTGCCTGAAAGTTGCACAGCTAAAAAGAACTCGCGGTAAATTTGACCCTTCTGGTCTCTAGTTCAAGACACTTTCTCTGTGAGTGTGGACTCAAAGCTATAAAACACTGAACAAAGCAATGATTACAAGTAGATTGCAAGTTCTTTAAAAGTTTATATGTGGCAACTATTTAACTCCTAGTTGGCTTTCTTTCTTCATAGTCGGAGGGCTGGGAGAGTGCGTGTTAACTGTAGTGCAGCAGCAGCAGAGAAAGCCAAATAGAACTGGGTTGTGAACAAGTTGGTGCCCCTATGGTTGTTTCCACAGCACTGATTTGTGAGATTTTTATTGCTACCGATCAGTTGCCTGCAATTTAGTTTTATGCAGTGGCCAGAGACACGTTTGCTTCCTATTGACCAGAAGGGCTGCCAACTTAAGTGCTTCGTTTCTACCTATCGACCTACCCACCTGCATTTGCTATTCCTTCTCCTTTCTCTCTATCCTTTATTCTGCCCTTCTCCCATCCTTCTCTTTCTTCACTATATCCTCGATTTCTTCTTTCATTCCATCACATCTTTCCTTCTCTTTCTCCTTTCCATAGACTCTCTCTGCCTGCCTCCTTCTTTTATCATGCCGGTTCCCCTTCATTTGATYCCGTTTCTTTCCTCCCCTCTTTCTCAGTCTTTTTCCTCGTCCTTCAGTCTCTTACTCTCCCTTCCCCCACAAGTTCCTCACCCCCACGTAAAAACTGGCTTTTGGTGGCTCCCGAGGAGAGAGCGGACTCTGTGAGCTTTGGGTCCTCCGATTGGCTGTCGTTGCTAGCACACCAGCTCAAGTCTCGCCTCCGGGCACTGAATGCGCAGCTGCAGCATCTGCTATTGGCTTGTTCTCTTGTCAGCGTCTCTGTCAGAGACTCACGCTGGCGCCCCCAGTTTCTGCGTGAATAAAAAGGCAACCTACCGGCTGAGGTGGGGGTGGGGAGAGGAGAGGGAGAGGGCCAGCTAGGAAAGGCTAGGAAGAGTGGCTGGTAGTCCGGAATCCCTTGAAGAGAGCTAACAGACGAGAGGTCTTAGGAAGCTGATGAACTAAAAAGAGTAGGGGAGACTGAGACTGACCGGTAGCTAGCTAGGCAGACGGACGCATGCCCGGACAGACAGAAGGCTCTGGAGAACCGATAGGTTCATTTTGCCTTTCTTTTTGAAAAGCAGGATTTTGATTTTTCTGTGGCGCCCAAGAGAGAATGCTGGACTCTGCTACCTTCAGCTCAAGCTAAGATTTCTCAGTTAGGGAAGAAAGATCAGCCCAGTCCCCAGAGGGGGAGGGAAGCAAAAGCCCCTGCCTCCAACCCCCTTCCCTCCCCCGGACCAAACTCGGGGACCAAACCCAGACCTCCCTAACCATCTGACTTCCTCCTTTCCTTTTTAGCATGGTGGCTGTATGGACAGTCTGACAGAACAGAGATTGACATCTCCCAATCTGCCGGCCCCCCACCTGGAACACTACAGTGTTCTGCATTGCACCATGACCCTGGATGTGCAAACTGTAGTCGTTTTTGCCGTGATTGTAGTCCTCCTGCTTGTCAATGTCATACTCATGTTTTTCTTGGGAACGCGCTGAATGGAGTCCAGCCACCTGAGCTGTTGCGAACTCTCACTTTGATTTCATCCCAAGAGCCTCTGAGGGGGAAAAAAAATCAAGAGAGACAGTCTGAGACAGGGAAAGAGAGGGAGAGAAAGAACAAGCTTTCTTACTCAGGGGGGAAAACGTTTGAGCTTCAACATGGCCTCGCTGTGATATGTATGACGTTGGTATATTATCTCTCCCTAAATCTTTTGTCATGTCTTGTCTTGTAAATATGCCTGTGAGTGTAGTTGCTTATTGCTTGAGTAAAATTGTTGATAAAGAAATGTTTTCTATTTAAGTGTGCATGTTTGTGTGCATTCTCTATGTGACATTTGTGGAGCAAGCTTGTTAAGGTGGCTTTGCTGTTTGTGATGTCTTGTGAACTTATTCTCTAAAAACTACTTTTAAACTTCAATATGGCATTTTAATCAAAATTTCTCTCTTGCTATCAGAATGCATTTGGGTTTGTTTGGGGCTGAGTTGGAGAGAGGTATTTGTGGAAGAGCATGATGAATTTTTTGGCATTCTGTAAAAGTCTTGCACTGGTTCTTTAAACCTATGCAAGAAATGGATTTATGGAAAATAGTCTCTAAATGAGGGGCAAAATTTTGAGAAGTGACACACTGGGGTGCCTCGAGTTGGCACTTCTTAACTGTGTCCTTTGAATTTCAATTTTGCTATTCAGGGTTTCCAATTTCTGATTTGGAAAGCTGCCATCATTAAAACATTTGTTAAAGCAGTAAGTGTCGGTTTCTTTGCAATCACGAAGCAGAACAAAAAGTATTCTTTTATATTTTGAATTAGCAAGAGAGGATTTTTGACAAAATGTTTGAGCTCCTTTTCCCAGATATTACACCCCTTGATTTGAGTTTGAGGATTTTTTCCCCCTGTGTCTCATCCAGAAAACAAAATCCAGCTTTTTCTCTAGTTTGGAAATAATAGTGTTGGGTATTCCTTCTTTGGGGTAAAATCATTTGCAGTGGTGTTCGTGAACTACTTCAAATAGAAGTTGATAGTGCTGATGAGATTTATTTCCTTATTTGTTGCTTAAGAACAGAGGTCTCTGAAACTCACGTAACTGTAAGTATGTAACGTGCTAAATTAAGACTTTGAACACAAAAGAAGGATATATAATGGGATGCGAGCTTGGGAAATGTGAGATATGTCTGTATTATATGACCRTGGTGGTACTTGTTGTTATTACTCTTATTATTTTTATATTTCTGTTTTTGCTAAGATACCTCTTGGCAAGGCTAGTAAAAAAAGTCATTTCTAGTACCAGTGTGTACATAATATTTGCCTCTTTTGTTTGTTTGTTTTTTTCCTTCCTCTTCTTCGATGATGCAGACAGATATGCCTCATTCCGTTGCTTACCTGCCTTGAAACGGTGCCATTTCTGGCTCATACAGCAGTGAATCATGCCACATACACGCCCACACACATGCTTCTAGCTATACTCATGTGGGTGGCTGCTCATGTGTGATGTGCAAATCAGCTAGCATTATGCTGTCAATTTTCAGGTCTTGTTCAGTCTCTTTGGAAATGGTTATTGAGGGGGCCTTGAAATTGTCCTGATGGAGCAAGAGAACACTGTTTAATGGCACTAAGTTGAGGTTTTTGAACCTTAAAGTGTGCTCCAGTTGACACAGTGTGGGTGAGAAGCTGCACAATGTTTTTCTTCTTCCTTGTTTGGCACCACGGCAGAAGCAGGATCTGGGAAGCTTCATATTCATCGCCCTTTGGTCTCCTTGTGGGGCCCCTTCGGGGGAACCAAGAACCTCTTTGAAATGAGAATCTAGCATGATTTTTTATTTTTCACCTGTTTGTTTTAGAGAACTATTTAAAGGAAGCTTGCATATCAGTTTTGAGACAATGTTGGAGAATGTGGAAAGGCTCGGGGCTGGGTAGCTGCCGACCTAAGTTTCATCTGTTACCTGGTTGTTTGACAGTCGGCTTTCTTTTGTTTTTGTTTTGTTTTGTTTGGCTTTTGCTTTGTTTTGTTTTCCCTCAGTGAGTTTGGGATTCCCTATAATATTGACAACTGGAAATCTTTGAACTAGGTGACTTCTAAGCTCTTGCATTCTGTGATTTGGTGCACTCCATAAAATGTCAGAGGGGAATGGATTGAAATGAGAAATGAAAAGGAAAAGTAATTATTAACCAAAGGACTTGGGGGAAAGGTATACATGTATCTTGTTGCTGGAATCTGCAGAATATTATTATTATTATTATTATTATTATTATTATTATTATTATTATTATTATTATTGTCTAGCCACCTGGGCAAGAAATGAGAACTCTAACAGTGGAATACATTTGACTTTTGTTTATGATTTATTTTATCCTAAAAGGAAAAGGCGTCTGAATAGATACTTTTTGACCCAGGTTTTTATGACTAAGTAATGTCATGAAATGCCTGAAAACCCATGACAGAAAGCCTTTGGGTATGTGCGTAGGGTGCTGCCAGCATATTTCTGGATGTGTGCACATATTCATCTGTGAGGTGGTGGTGGTGGTGGTGGTGGTGGTGGTGG
>BDUI01000458.1:223786-241739 GCA_002335545.1 Apodemus speciosus | reverse complement strand
CCCCCCTTTTCTCTCTCATCTGTCACTTTTAAGTGGTTAAGGTACAAGAAAGAAGATGGGGCTTTTCCACTCTGATTTGTTTAACTTTTTTCTTAGAAAGCCCTTTATTTCCCCTCCTAACTCTCTTATCCCTTTGAGTGGAGGATAAGCTTTTGCTACTAGGAGGGGCTAAGAGATTTGGGCCCTCAGCTCCCGACCTAGGAATTAAATAAAATGCCTTATACTGGTATCCTAGTAACCCATGAATCACCCAATAACCACTAAACTTCAGAGCCCACTCTTTAAAGGCACAGGCACTAAAGTCGAAGCCAGCAAAACTAGAAGAGATATTCTTGAGGAAAGAGCAAGTAAAAACAAAACCTTTATTGCCTGAAAGTGCCTAGAAAATATATTCACAGTAGGCATTGAAAGCCCAGCCTTGGACATCCATGTTGACTGTTTATTGGAAGATGGCTCATGAGTTCTACTGAGTAACCGAGCCATTTCACTGCCTACTTTTAGTGTAGGAAATCTGTAGGTCTTGAAAGAATAGTTTACCTCCATTTTTGGTTTCAGGCAGTGAGACTGCAAAGTGATAGTCTAGCAGGAACAAATTGATCAGCATATTTCCCTCATTAAGATGGGTCTCACCTGTCAAAAGCAGCAATATCTGCTTCTGTAGTTTGCTAGAATATTGTTTGGAGCTCAGAGAAGCTTTTCTTTTCCTGTGTTACAGTAGTTTCAGACTAGGAAGTAGGACAAACTAGGAAAGTCATTTTGATTGCTTATCTGATGAATGGTGATTGGGGCCTGGTTCACCTGTGTGAGTGTGTGTGTGTGGGGGGGGGGGTGTGCTCACTTGCATACATGTGCTTCTACTGAGCTAAAGGATCACAAATCTGTCGGTGAAGTGCCCTATTGTTTTGTGAGTCTCAGACTTAGAGTGATTGACTGTATAGAGGATACACTCCAGTTGCAGTGATGGTGCTAAATATGCCCTCTTTAGCCTGTCTGCTACCATTGCATCTGATCTCATGGTGTGAAATGTGAAAATTGGCCTTTGCTCCCAAAATACCTCTTTCAAAAAAAAAAAAAAAAAAAAAAAAAAAAAAACGATCTGGATACAGCTTTAGTAGCTTTTTTTGTAAGAAGTGTAATGGAAGAAGCAAATCTTAGACTTCCAAGCCCTTATTTACAACTTCGGTTACAATAAACAATTACAAAGAAGCTTTGCAACTTCTCTGGGCTGTGTCTCTTGCTTTCCAAGAATTCTTTATTAAAGCTTAGTTCTTCTAATATGTGCCCAGAGTGTCTCTTTCTGTCCCTATGGATCTAGCACTCTAGAATATTTAATTCATTATGCTTTGCCCTGGCACCAAAGTACAACGTGGAAAAACTAGAAAGGAGAAAGGTCTCCAGGAAAGAAGCTGTTAATGGCTATGTCTGTAACACTTTGTCATTGCATGGGCCTATGAAGTTTGCAAAGTGATTTTTACTTATTTCTTAATTTTACATCACATTAGCCATTTGAAATGGGCAAGGATGCTTGCTGTTTCTGTATTTACAACTGAGAAGAGTAAAGGTGAGAACTGTTGGTGGGACAGCCTTTCTAACAGGGATGGAGGAGCATCAAAGTTGACCTTTTCCAGTTAGTGGGAAGCTGAAACCGGTGAGGTGAGGAAGCCAGTGTGTATGAGTCATTCCTGAAGTCACGTGGCTTCTTTGGATTTGCATGCTTACATTTTTAGTGCTTTTTAATACTTTGTACTTTGGAAAAAAATTTTAATCCATGAAATGTCTTGAACAATCATCAACAGTTCTATTTAGTAAGTCTTAATGACAATAAAATGTCACTATTAATCTTCAAGGTAAACGCCAATGTGAATTGTTGGAACCTATGTTTTGAGGGGACTACATTTTTCATGCAATGAAATATGTGTCTCTTGAAGACACATATCCTTTTATGTATTTATCTTAAAACGTGCTGCCCAAGATTGGGTAGTTTGTCTCCTATGCATCAGACCCTGGATTTGATCCTTTGGACTGCACCAAAAAAGTAGAACTAATAACAACAAAGAAAGTGTCACCCCAAACTGATTATGCTGCTCCATCTGCCACCTGACTAATATAAGATATGCAGGGAGGGGCTTTGATCTGTCTGTAAAATGGCTGATTAAATTTAAACCTCTTCAAGATGATTCAAATACACAGCTTACCCTTTTGTGTTCGGTACAGTTCTCTTTTGAAATGGGTCTTTTAAGTTTGTTTAGGGTTTTGATTCTCCCCAAACTTGTCATAATTTGTTTTTATTGGTCTCTTCTTATATCTTTATGGGTTTTAATTTTTTCATCATGTGTAAGAAATTCGGGTTTTTTTTCAAGCACTGTATCTGTTAAAATATATTTTGTTCATATATTGTTTTAGCCTTTTGAAGTTTGTTCTTTATACAGAAGATTAGCAATGTCTAGCAGTGCAGCATTACTTGAAATTTGAAAAAGTATTATACAAATTGACTCAAAGAATGCACTGTATGATGAGACTATGTTACTTCTTTGATATCTTAATAATGCCTCCTTTTGAAGTTGGAGTCTGCTAAGTTTTCTATGTATCTGGTCAACAAGTGCTGACTTTATCTGTCAGAGCTAGTATCTGTCCTTCCACTGCATTGATGAGGATAACATGAGATTTTCTGCATGCTTTATGGGAATCAGGATATACCCCATTCCTAGCTATTATCTGTCAATCTAGTGTTCCCTTGAGAAAAGAATATGTTATTTGGTATCTTTCGCTTGATGCATTTTATTGAAGGCTTCACAGTGCCCTGCTTTGTTGTTTTGTTTTCCTTCAATGTTCACAAACCAGGTGTTATCTAATTGGGTCTAATTTAGCAAAAGGTCAAAGCCACAATTGCATTGTTTTTCTTTTTTGGAAATGCAGGACATCATGAATCAAACAGAATATATGTTGTTTTCAGAGTTCTGTAAAATGCATGATTTCCTTGCTGCTTTGCCTTGCTATGTATTGGAATCACCAGGAGGAATGAACAAGATTAACAATTTCTGGAATCTCTCTGTTTGAGTTGGTGATAGTGGCTCTTTGAAATCAATATTTTTCTAAAAACAACTGGAGGATGGGAGTATGTGGTCAGGGTTAAGAATGACTGCTGTGGAATAGTTCACAGGAAGTATTAGCTTGGCCTGAGTATAATTTATTAGATCTATGAAAAGAAAAGACCTGTAAATTCAAACAATCTGCAGAGATTGCGGGAGCCTTGATAACTGCCAAAGGCTTATGTCAATTTCAAGGAGATTCTACTCTAGGCAAGGAGTAGTCCGACACCTATTTGGATTTCAAAACAAGTTGGTTGTCTGTATTTACAGGTTCTGCTGCATCCACAGATAGAAAACAATAGAAAAATATATATGTAGAATTTGGGAGGTGAAGCTTCTAGTATATCTCAATGACATGGCTTAAAATATGTGAGGTCCTGGGTTCTTTTTGCCAGTACAAGAGTGAAAAGAAAGTATAAAGAAGAACATTCATAGAGTATAATACTGTATTTTATATAAGGGACTTGAACATCATAAGATTTTTGTATTTGAAGGGAGTCAAGGAACCAATATTCCAGATTCCAAGGGACAACTCTAATCAGTTTGATGGTTTGATCATTTGAATTTTCAGGAAAATAATAAATTCCTGTATATTTGCTATATTGATGCATATTGATGATAAATTACTTTTATCTTCTGAAGTTTGTTTTCATCTGAAAAGTAAGGATAAGTTGGTTTTATTGCATAAGATGGTTTCAAAGATTTCTCCCGGTTCAAATAATCAATGCTCTCTCTCTCTCTGATTAATATTATTTAAGTGCTACAGGCAACATATAGAGATATGTCAGCAGGTTTTGAATCTCAAGGTGGTTATGGGGGCAGTAGATTTGCCTTTGTAATTAGAATTGAATTAGTTTTTTTCCCCCTCTAGCAGGTGAAACATAGATTGCATTCTTTAAGCTAGCTTCTAGTCATTAAGAAATACAGGAATCCCTTAGTGACTTGAGTAATAGTAGTATACTACTTTGGGATTCAGCTTGTTAAAAAGAAACTGTATGAGTAGTTGAAAATTGTCTTCTATAAATATAGAACCAGACTCATGGGTATGGAAAAATCTAAGAGGTAAGGGCTCCCTTGACAGCTTATAGCCACTTCCTACATTATTTTAAGAARTCGCTCATTCAGTTAGTAATAGCACTTACTACCAGTAATATGTAAGACTCTCAACAAAAATCCCCAGTTACTCCAGTGGTTCAAACCTAAGGTAGTTTAGGAAATGAAGCTCAGATGGTTTAAGAAGTACATAGAAGAAAAAAGTACTAGAAAGGGCATTAACCCAAAGGTTCAGCCCCTGACTCTTTACCTACCTTGCTGCCAGATCTTGATCAAGGTCCTTACCTCAGTTTCTATGTCACTGAAATGAAGAGTGGTTTTAATAGATGTTTTTGAGGAAGAAAATAAATCTACGCAAGACAGGAACATGCAGAACACTTCCGGTTTTCAAGGTCCATGTAACTATTTTGTCAATGCAGACTTTCTTTACTGGGGGAACTGGAATTAGAAGAGGGGATGACCCTTCCTAAAGTAGCCAAAATAATTGGGAAACAGAACACTCATGGATGGGTGCATGACTAAGATTACAGTGGCCAGCCTTCTCCAAGAATTGTTTATGGGGGAAGAGATGGAGATACCTGAAAAGTCTGCAGTACATTGCTTTGCTCTGTTTATACAAGTTAAAAAAAAAAACCAAGCTAAGGCACAGAAGGGACTAGGTGCCTAAGGTTGCAGTGATGGGCAGGTCTGGATTCATGACTCCTCATGCCCGTTGGTAAACTATTATCCTTTCCTAGGATTCAGGATCTAAACTCTCTAGAGATCTATATTTTTTACAGGTTTGAGTGAAGTAAGAAAGCTAAACAGAGAAGAAGAGTATTATATAACCTCCCAGAGGGGAGCTGGCCTTTGGGTGCTAGGCAGTGGGAAGAGGGCAGCAGGAACAGAATCTTCCTGTAAGCCATGTTAGCTTTCTTGAGGCAGAGGAGCCCTGGATAAACCCCTATGCTGAGTAATCTCACCCTCAGGGCCCAGAGCAGGCCAGTA
Source organism: Apodemus speciosus (assembly GCA_002335545.1). NCBI lineage: Eukaryota > Metazoa > Chordata > Mammalia > Rodentia > Muridae > Apodemus > Apodemus speciosus. Next base: position 236,610 of record BDUI01000458.1, on the reverse strand, counting down.
CTGTTCATCTACAGCCAGCTCTTGGAATGGCTCTGGCAGCTGATTTCTCCGCCTGCCTGCCTTCATTAAAGGAGGAGAAGCCACGCACCTCCATGCCCAGCTGGCTGCAGAAAGGATGTGCTAAGATCCCACCCCCACCTACTCTGAGTGGTGCCTAAAGGCAATAGTTACTTTTAGCTGAACCTCCCACAGCCTCTCCTCCACCCACTTTCTTCCTGCCTCCTCTCGCTTCGCATCGAACGTTGCTGGTTGGCAAGAGGGCTAAGTAGTGGGTGCCTTGGTTTCGGGATACAGGCACCAGAGGTGTCACTAGGAGGGCTTCTGATATACTGGGCACTTTGGCAGAGCTCAGAATACTGGCAAAATGATGACACTCTTTTCTTCTTAGGACTCAAAGATAATGAAGGGGCGTATTAACAGTTTTGGACCTTGTAACCAGCTAAGTGATGAGCATCTTAATCTATATCAAATTGCAGAGGAATATTCAAGATTTACTCGACCGTGCATATACTTTAAGGAAAGGGAACTGGCACTACCAGACACTTCAGTCTTGACTTTTTCCTCTTGAGTGTATATTTTCAGTGGGTGTCATAATTTGTGTCACCTGAATTTTCCTGTGACCTTGTCAAAGAGGTATGCTAGAGACTGAGAAAAATGAGATGCAAAGACTCAATTGTTATGTAATTGCTTTCAGCTTGATCTAGACTCAAACTCTGGAAATTAAAGTGTCATTTAGTCATTTCAGACAACTTTATCTTCAACAAAAGGGACATCAGAGCTGTCTTAGTTCTAATCCTCTCATTGTTGAAGCTGGGGAACTAGGCACAGGAAGGACAAAGCTTGCCTAAGAAACAAAATACAGTTGTGGGAGCACACGCTGGGACATTGCAGGATAATGATGTGAATTCCTGAACCCAGAGGATGTGCTAGCCACTCTGGTCTTTCCTTCCAGCGGCAATTTTAAGAATGTGTATATGTGTGATGGAAACTAGGGGTCTGTGACCTAGCCAGGGCAAGCCAACCACTCTGACTTGATTTTCTTGTCTGTAATTTGAGGCTGGTAATCTCAGAGCTCCCTAAAGCAGAGATCTGCAGGTGACTGGCAGTGGAGCAGTTTGATACTCAGTACTCTTTGCAAGAAAATACAGAGGGCATGCTAATAGGAAGTCAGTTACAGAGTGCCCTTGAACAAATCCCTTTGTGTCCTTTGTAGCTAAATTCTCTCTACCACAGCGGAGAGAATTCTTATTACTGTTCCGTCACTTGGAAGGAAAGAGGCCTTATGATCCACCCTGTGCTTTGGATTCTTGGTAGAAAGCTGGGCTATTTTCTTTTTAAACAAGAAGCTTTCTTTTATTTATTCCGAGCTCTATTCTCCATGGAGCCACACACATGTTGCTATGAATAGCAAACCAGTTTGCACTCTCCCTATCTCCTGCAAAGCTAAAAGAGGAGTTTGGAAGACAGCCCAAATTAATTTTGTTATTATTTAGCACCTTTTCAAGTCCCTCAAGCTGGCTACCTAAGCACACTGCAATTGAAAACCAGTTCTTGCACACTCCCCAGGTCTTTGGCTAGGAATTGTTTTAATTATTACTAGGTTTTCTTAATATGATTAGGAATGGTTTTGAAATCACACTTTGGCCAGTGACCTACATAGACTAAGTGGACATTCTCCATCTATCTCTCTCCCATTTCATGTGGAAATGTCTCCTCCCTGCTCTGAGAGGCAGATGAAAAATATAAAACCAGCTGAGAGCAGTAGAGACCCAGACAGGAGGATGGTGATTTCTTTAGAAACACAGGTAGACCCTGACACCCCACCCAAACCCCACAATAATAATATATAAGAACAATTATATATTGCTTTCATTGACTCAGATCAGTGCTGCTTTTAAAAAGTAGTGTGCTAGGCAGAGCGAGCAATACCTAGTCCATGGTAAGGAGTTTATCTGAAAACTACTTTGAGCCCTTTGCTTCTATCTAGGTATGTTTTTTTTCTTTTTTAAATAAAAGCTAGTCAAGAGAGCAGGAAGAACTAAGTGGAAGAGGCCACTGGATAGCTCTAGCCTTGTTAACATTTAAACTACTAGCTAGAATTTCAGACACATCTTAAGTCTACCTGGATATATATTGTCTAGGGATGCTTCAGAAACCTTATCATTTGCAGAAAAATGATCCTGAATCTTGTAGTCCTTTGTGCCCCGATTAGTTGGGATGTTTTCTCTGCAGATTTATCTAGACTTCCTCTTAAAGAGTGGGCCTTAGGCTTAAAGGCTGTTCATTAAGCCAGGTGTAGTGTGTGTCACATCTGTAATCCAGCACTCAGGAGGCTGAGTCAAGAGGATTGCCATGAGTTAAAGGCCAGCATGGATTACAGAGTGAATTTAAAGGCAGCATGGTCTACAGTATGAGACCCTGTCTGAGGAAACAAAGCAAAATTCTGCATCACCTCCTATAGTTATCCCAAAGGATCAGGTACAATGATTAAGATAAATCATACTTTGCTTTCCCTGGGCTTTAGTGAATAATATATGTCTTTGAGGCCTTGTTTACCCATATACTCTTGTTTACTAAAACCCCTGGGAAAAAAGTGTTGGATGTATGACAGGTATAGATTCCAGAAGTTTGTTGTCTAGAAGGGGTTTAACTAGGATGAGACACTTTAGGTGCTAATTTGCAGTTATATGTCTGCATAATGATACATTGTAGTGGGGAGAAACAAAATTAGTCCATGGTACTTAAGGAGAGAAGCCACTAAATCAGTGAGAAAGAAGTCATATATTAAGCCTCATAGTATTGCTTAGGAAACTGAAACATAAACAGTGGCAAGACTTGTTATTTACCTGAAGACCTGTTATTTGATCAGTAACTTGTGTCTATCCATTACTTGCTGCTTGAGTCAGTTGTGAAACTCTTTGGACTAACTACTGGAGGTAAAATTTGAACCTATGTTCCTTGTCCAGCTTGTATGCAGATTGAGCCAGGCATCTTGAAGTAAAACTGATGTCTTAGTCGGGTTTTCTATTCCTGCACAAAATATCATGACCAAGCAAGTTGGGGAGGAAAGGGTTAATTCAGCTTACACGTCCTCACAGCTGCTGATCACCAAAGGAAGTAAGGACTGGAACTCAAGTAGGTCAGAAAGCAGGAGCTGATGCAGAGGCCATGGAGGGATGTTTCTTACTGGCCTGCTTCCCCTGGCTTGCTCAGCCTGCTCTCTTATAGAACTCAGAACTAAAAAAGAAAAAAGAAAGAAAGAAAGAAAGAAAGAAAAAAAAAAAGAACTCAGAACTACCAGTCCAGGGATGGCACCACCCACAATGGGCCCTCCCCCCTTGATCACTAATTGAGAAAATGCCTTACAGATGGATCTCATGGAGGCATTTCCTCAAGGAAGGCTCCTTTCTCTGTGATAACTCCAGCCTGTGTCAAGTTGACACACAAAACCAGCCAGTATAGATGGTAAGAACAAATTGCTGGGTAGTAAAATTGGTTCAGCTTTATTGCTTATGAGTGCCCTTTATTCATAACAATACACACATGTACACCCAAGCCATTTGTAATACACAGGACACACTTGGGCATCCATATGGAACCTATTTGAGACACTTAGGACATATACAGTTGGTTCATGCTTTCACATTTGCATTCCTAAAGCACAAATACTCACTGAAGAATGGGACATCCTAACATTTGAACATTGTCAGCAAAAGCAAGAGGTACACAGGATGACATGTGGTATACTTGTATATACTCCTATGTTTGAACATGTATGGATGCACATAAGGTATACTACATACCTAAATACACATGGAGCACACTGAGATGCATACCTGGATATGCTTTAAAACTGGTGTGCTGCCAGCATACACTTAGATTCCTGAAAAGACAGAGTGTTAAGGACATTCTTTGAAAAAACAATACTCCAACATGACAACATGCGACATATCTGAAAACATCTATAGGACATACTTGCATGCACCGGACACACCTGAGCAGATTGTATCCTATCTCTGGGTCAACCTGGGTATGTATCTTTCTTTTAAGTGGCCATGACAGGTTTCTTGATGTACCTGGTAGACCTCTTATCAGCTTGCCCTGACCTTCCTTTTTTTTTTTTTTTTTTTTTACTTCTTTGCTACCAGGCATAAGAGGGCAGGAAGACAAATAATACAATTGATGTTAAAGATAGCTTGTCATAGCAGGCTCCACAAGGAAAACAAGTCTCAGATCTGAGACCTCAGTTGTGAGTCAACAGGCAGTTAGAGAAAGAATGAAAAGAGCAAATTGGCATTGATCAATGGAGAAAGCTGAAACCTGCTTCCTCACCCCTGTCTACTTACAGAACATTACAGAGTGGTGAAATGGTAAAGCAGTGCCCTAGAAAACATAAAATAACTTAATATTAAAGTTTGTGTTTCTTGGAGCTAAAATAGCACCTTGGATCTGAATAAGTAGATGGGGAGGTGTGAGGGTAAATGGTAAGATGCATAAAGGCAGACCCCATTGGTCAATGGCCTAACTACTGCATTAGAGCTGGGCTGAAACACCAGCCACAGCCTTAATGATCACAACTCAGACCCTAAGTACGGCAGCTTAGGCCATTTGTCCCCACTAAAAAGAGGTCCTGCTATTTTTAGAAACCCTCAAGCTAGAAATCAGGTCATGGTGTCCAGAGGAAGATTTTTGGCCTTTGGTATTAAAGGCTAGAGCTAGAAGCAGGTGACCCTAAAGTAGATTAAGGGTGGGAAGCAGAATGATAGATAATGGATGCATTCCACCTTAAGAAAGTACTCTTAAGCAGCAGCGTCATAACCTTGGCTGCATTACCATTGACTGTGAGCCCCTCCGGATGTTTCTAAGCTTTGGACTCAACCTCAAAAAATAGTTCCAATTGGTACTCTTCTTCACAGGCTGAGCCTCAGTTTGTTTCCCCTTTCTTACCTGTGCTCATTGATGATGTTTTTGTACATGTACTTGGTCTCCACCCCAAAATCCGCATCTTCTTCATCCTTGAGCGGGTTTAAGTGGAAATATTAAAGAAAAGTACATACGGGAAGCCATGAGAAGCCAGGCAGAATACCTTTATAGAGTCAGGTCATACTGGTTTTCCTTGCACTCATACAGAAGCTTTCTAATACCAGGTCAGATTGCTAAGAAAGACACCAGGTCTGCAACATTTACATGATCAGATAGCTTAGGTTCATCATGAGATGGTTGTGGTGACAAGAAGAAAGGCATCAGGGACATGTTATTCCCCTAAAACTGGAAAAAGCAATATGAGACTCCCCATACTTGTCTTCTGCTGGAGGAAGCACCCTAAAGTGTCAGGTTTGGCCCCAAGAGAGAAAAGTATTCTAAGTGTTTGTATTTATGGCTATTTTATCTACTTTGTTGAGTGGGGGGGTCAAGAACTAGTATATATATAGTCTAGATTTCCTCCCAATTCCAGATGTTGTGAACTAAATTTAACTGAGCATCAATTTTCTGTTCTAAAAAGTAGCCTTAATTTTAACATTTCATGGTATTTGGGTTATAAGAATAAGTTTTGATAAAGGATGTGGAAAGTGTTTGAAACATCAAAAACAGTAGTATTTGAAATGTTAAGTTTGTATCCAGGTTATGATTATAGTTAGTTAAAAGGCAATCAGGAGCTCATCTTGACTTCTCATACTTCTCAAATATATGTGATGTGCTCACGTGCCCCCTGCTCCTTCCTCCCAAAACCTGCTTAAAAGATTAAGATAACAGAGAAGCTCAATGATAACCTCATCCTTTCATCAAAATTGTCTTAGTTGCCTTTCTATTACTTTGATAAAATACCCTGCTGTCTTAATTATTGTTCTACTGCTGTGAAGAGACACCATGACAAAGGCACTTATAAAAGAAGGCATTTAATTGGAGTCTTGCTTACAGTTTCAGAGGATTAGTTCCTTTTCATCATGGTAGGACGCATGGAGGTGAGCAGGCATGGTGTTGCAGCAGTAGCTGAGACTTTATACCTGTATCTGCAGGCAAGAGGCAGAGAAAGAGAGAGATGAGACCAGGCCTGGTGTGTATTTTGTTACCTCCAAGCTCACCCTCAGGGACCCACCTCCTCCAACAATGCTTCATTTCCTAATCCTTCCTAATCAGCCCACCAAGCATTCAAGTATATGAGCCTATGGGAGTGGGGAGGGGAGGCATTCTCATTCAAACCATCACATCTGCCAAATGCAACTTAAGGGAGAAAGGCTGTGCTCACAGTTCAAGGATATAGTGTATCATGGTGGGGAAGTCAAGTTGACCTGTGCTTAAAGCAAACTAATAGCATCTCATGCATAATCAGGAGGCAGAGAGTAATGAATGTGCTCATCTAGCTTTCTCCTTTTTATATAGGCCAGGACCCCAGTTATTGGAAAAGTCATGCCCACATTTAGGTCTTTTTACCTTAATTAACCCAATCAAGACACTTCCCCAAGAGGCTAGTGGCTAACCCAATTCAAATAATTCTTGATAAGTCTACCTGGACATTGGTCTAGAAAATTCCAGGTCTTGTCAAGTTGATAATCAATACTAACCATCAAATAATCTAATTCAGCAGTCTGAATTCATACAGTAAATAAGTAATTAGGCCAGGCTTGTCCATTTGTTTTTCATCTGGCAGTTACATTTTAGATTGAAATTGCATTAGAAAATTTTAAGCAAACATTTCCAGTTGTGAGGATGATTTTGGAAGTGTCTCTATTCAGCCTTCATTCTGAGATATTTGTACCCCTTAATTTGTAGAAAGGTCAGATCAGTTTAGGAGCTGGAGAAGAAAACAAAGCAAGGACTGGATTTAATAATGAGAGGATAATATGTGTGGAACTGTGAAGAAAATAATACCAGAATATTCTAAAACAATCTCTAAAGTAAAGCTCATGGAAAAATATTAGACATTGAAAATGTTTTTATTCAAGTTATATTTAATTTATAGGTATATCATTTTTTTATTCCTCTCATCCTTCCAAACCTTTCCATGTCCCCCCTCATGCTTCGTTTCAAATTCACAACCTCTTATTTTTTATTTATTATTGTTATAGATACATATGCAAATATATTCAATCTGCTGAAAGAGATTCGTGTTGTCTATATGAATATGATTTTAGGATGCAGCACTTGGTGCTGGATAACCATTTAGAGTCCTCATCCTTCTCTCAACAATCTTTAATTGCCTGTAGCACTTCATTTAGGGTTGGGGCTCTATGACATTTCCTCGATTCCTAGTGACATGTCAAGTGGTGTTGTCATTGTCATTGTTAAGTTCTTATTTTGGCAACTATATTATTGAGATTTTATGGAGGCAGCTTCCCTTTTATATCRAGATGACATGGTCTTGCAGAAGACTTCTTGGTCTCCTGGCTCTTCCAATCTCTCTGCTCCCTCTTTCTTCATGTTCCCTAAGGTATAAGAGACGTATCACTTGTAGATGTTTTAGTTGGAGCTGATCACCCCAAAATAAGTTGTTTTCTGCATTTTGACTAGGTGTGGCTTTCTTAATGTAATAATTATATAATTATATTAGTAAAGTGGCAGTAGCAGCTTCTCTAGATCCACAATCTCACTAACCCTGGGTAGTTGGCTAGATTTTCAATACAGGTATGATTTTCTTCCTGTTGAGGGGGCCTTAAGTCCAAGTAAAAAGCAGTTGGTTACCATCAAGATGAAATGCCACTATCTTACCTTTAAGGCTATTTTCCCTTATTTGTGGTTCATAGGTGTCACAGTTGGGTAGGACTACTGATTACTTTCAATAGGCTTTCAGCTAAGATCCAGCTCAAATTCTATGAGTACTGTGTCCAAACTACATGCTATCTTCAGCAATAGGGATTAACGTTCAAATTCCAGAAAACATCAAGTAAACATCAATAGTCCATATTGCTTTGGGAATTGCTTGGATTTCCTTGAACAACTCAAAAGGAAGTTATTAAGTTTTTCAAGCTTGGTACTGGGATTTTGTTAGTCACTGGGTTTAGGTAGTTCTAGGTGGACACATTATCATCCCAAGTAGGATAACTTCACTTAAAATGTGTGTGCACTTTTGTGTGTGCTTGTGAATGTGTGTTTTCTAAATATACATAAATCAATTGGCTCAGTCCATACAATGTTACTTCCATCTATATGATGTCAGGGCTGAGGAGTTGCTATTGGATAACCAATTTGGGGCCTCTGTACTGGGGAAATACATTTTTTTCACTCTCAACATTCCTAAGTCACTTGTAGTTCTTTGTCTAGGGTTAACTTGTTGGCCGATGGTGTCCTTGTTGAGGTCTTGTTTGGGCAGCCATGCTGATGGGATTCTTTAGTGTAGCTTCTCTGATATTTCTAGAAGATGGACTCTCTCAGCAAACTTGCAGTTTCTCTGGTTCTTATACACTTTCCCTCCCCTCTTATGCCCTTGAACCTTTGGGGCACTTGTGTTGTGTTTGTATTAGTTAAGGCTGAATACCAAAGGATCACTTATTCTCTGCATTTTGATCAGTTGTGGTTTCTGTAATTGTCTCTATCTGTTGGAAAGGGATATTTTTCTGGAAGATGGGTGAAACCTATACTTATCTGTGGGTAAAAAAATAATTATTTAGAATGTAATAAGGAATTGTGCTGGTTTAGGAAAGTGGTAGTTGTATGTTCTCCTCCAAGAGCCATGACCTTACTGTCCCCAGATGGTTGGCTAGATTTCCAGTACAGACATAATTTCCCTCTTTCTGAGCACATCCCAAGTCCAATTTGAGAATTGTTGGTTACCACCAACATATGTGTGACACTATTGCACCCTTAGGGTTATCATGCCATGCTAGTGGGGTGCTAGGATTGTCAGTTGCTTCCTCCTTTGGGAAGGACATGGCGTGCCACCTTCTTGTACTATGAAAGCTCTTTATTCCTCACCATGGAGGCTTTCAAGTAAGTTCCTATGTCTGAGGTGCCAGGTGTCCTCAGCAGTAGAAACTCACCTTCAACCTCTGTGAAGCAACCAAGGACAACCACTATAACCTATAATGTTTTAGGAGTGTCTTGGACTACCCTGACCACCAGTGCAAAAGGGACCTTATCTTTGGTGTTGGGTTTGCTGTTGATAGTCTGTGGGTCTTGCTGGGARCATTATTTACCCAGATAAATTTTTAWTTTAACTATTTATGTATATGAATATAGAGACTTACGTATTATATGTGATTTTAGGTAAATGCATACTTCCTTCAGCTAACCTCACTCTTATTATTACCCTCCTCCCTCTCCATTTTGTATTTATATTTTCCTCCCCCCATAATTAAAGTGAACCCTTATCTTTCCATTTTCCCCTTCAAATCACTTGTACTATTTTCTTACTGCTCCACTTTCATGGTTCCACTTTACTTTTCTGATTTTTGTGATAATTTGTACATTTAAATATGAAGCTAGGAACCATGAACAAAAGAGAACATGTTGTGTTTGTTCTTTCTGGATATGGTTACCTCACTCAATAGAATATTTTCTGGTTCCATCCATTCACCTAAAATTCCATGATTTCATTTTTATTTACAGCTAAATAGTATTCCATAGCACTTACATACCACCTTTTCATCATCCATTCCTCAATTGGTAGACATTTTGGTTAATTACATTTCCTATTGTAAAAAGACTGGCCAGGAACATTGCTGAACAAGTATCTGCAAAGATGGGTGTCAATTCCTTTGGTCACGTATTAAGAAGTTGTGATGCTGGATCATATGATTGAGCTTTTGGAGAAGTCTTCACATTGGTCTTCACAGTGGCTGCACCACTTAACAATCCCATCAACAGTTGATAAGTGTTTTCTCACATCTTCTCCAGCATTTGTTGTGTCTTGATCTTGTCCCCCTCAAAGTTGTTTTAATTTGCATTTCTGTGGTTTCTAAGGATGATGACACTTTTATATTTCTTAGCCACTTTTTCTTCYGTTGAGAACTCTGTTCAGGTTCCAGGACCACATTTTTGAATGGGTTGTTTGTTTTTGTCTCTTTGTTTTTTGAGTTCTTTATAAGTTCTGGTTATTAATCCACTGTCAGATTATCTCTTCACTTGGTTGTTTCCTTAGCTGAGGCTTTTTAAATTTTGTGAGGTCCCATTTTAAAATTGTTTGCCTAAATTCCTCAGCAAATGGAATCTTTTTCAGAAAATCCTTTCCTACAGTTGTATCTCATAGGACACTGCCTATGTTTTCTCAGAGCAGTTTCAGCATTTCAGGTTCACATTCTGGCTTTAATCCATTTGGCGTTGTGTTTTGTGCTGGGAGATAGGTATAGATCTATTTCATTCTTCTACTCATGAACAGCTACTCTTCCCCATCACTAGTTCATGAAAATGCTCTTTTTATTCCAGTGTATATTTTTTGGCTCCTTTGTCAAATACCAGATGACTCTAGCTACATGTACTCATTTTGGGGTCTACTTTTTTGTTCCATTTGTCTATGTGTCTGTTTTTGTGCACATAATATGATTCCTATTGTTATCTTTAATACTTACTTAAAATCTAGAATGCTAATCCCTCCAGCATTGCTCCTTTTGCTCATGATTGCTTTGGCTCTCTTGGCTCCTTTGTGATCCTTAGGATTTTCTTCACTTTCTATAAAGAACATTGAACATTTTGACTGAGATTGCATTGAATCTAAAAATTGCTTTTGGTTGAATGCTCATTTTCAGCATAATAATTATGCCATCCAAGAAAATGAGAGATCTTTCTATTGTCAAGTGTTTGGCCCAGTCTCTTTCTTTGGGGACTTTAAGTTGTAGAGATATTCTACCTCCTGGGTTATATTTATTGCAAGATAATTAAACAATAGAAACTGAGGAGGACTCCCAAAGACCATCTATGTAGGCTCTGTAATTCTAATACCAAAGCCAGGGGAAACACACACACACATACATTATCAGTGGCTGTGAATGGCCRTGTATCCATTTCTTCTTCACATTTGTTAATGGTGTATAAAAAAGCCATTGATTTTTATAACAATATTTTGTGTATGGCCACATTACTGAAATTTTCATTTTCAGAATTTTTCATGGAATTTTGGGGATCTCTAATCTATATTTTCATATAGATATTTTGACTTCTTCATACAYTTCTTCTTAAACATTTTTATTGCTTTATTGTTTCAGCTAATGCTTTGAGTACTATATTGAAAAGGAGTGGAGATTGTCTCCTTCTCATTCTTATTTTTAATGGGATTGCTTTGAGTTTTTTTTAAGGGTTGTGCTGGCTGTGAGTTTATTATATGTAGGCTTTTTTGTTGAGTTATGTTCTCTCCAGTCCTTCATTCTCTAGGATGTTTAAAACATTGGATTTTGACAAAAGTGTTTTCTGCTTCTACTGAGATGATCGTGTGGCTTTGTCTTTAAGCCCTTTTGTATGATTTCTTATATTTATTAACTTACATATACTGAACCATCTCTGCATCTCTAGGATAAAGCCAACTTGTTTATTGTGGATTACCTTTTTAATATATTTCTGTATTTGATTTACTACTGACGATTTTATATCTATGTTCATCAGGAATATTAGTGTGTGTGTGTGTGTGTGTGTGTGTGTGTGTGTGTGTTTTCATGGTTTTCATATTTTTTGCCTATGTAGATGGAGATTGGAAGTCGTACTTAGTATTTATTGTTTTGAATAATTGGTTATAGATTATGCTTGAAAGTCTGGTACAATTTTGCTCTGACTCCATCTGGGTTTGGCCTATTTTTGTCAGAAGGTTTTTTTTTTAATTAGTGTTTCAACCTCCTCATTTATTATGTGTCTGTTTAGTTTGTTTTCTTCTTGGTTTAATTTTGGTGGTTGATGTGAATCCAGACATTTGTCCATTTCTTTTAGGTTTTCTTTCTTAATGGAGTACATGTTTCTATAACATCACCTTATAATTTTCTGAATTTACTTGGTGCTTCTTTTAAAATTTCTCTGTTCATATTTGATTTGGTTAATTTGTTTTTTCCCTCCTTTCCTTCTCCTCCTCCTTGTCTTCCTCCTATTTGTTTAGTTTGGCTGGTGTTCTGTCATCTTTGCTTATCTTCTTAAAGACAAAGCTTTGATCTTTTCAAGATCAATTCATTGATTCTTTTTATTATTTCCTTTGTTTTAGTTTTATTAATTTCTGCTCTGACTTTTTTATTTATTGCAATTTAGTGGTTTGGGGTTTTGCTTATTCTCCTTGCAAATTTTTGAGTTGCATCCTTAAGTCATTTATTTGTGCCCTTTCTGACTTTTTTAACATAGGTTTGTGATTAGAACTATCCATTTCTTCAATGGCTGGCTGAGAGTGTCCCCCTCTATATTTGTCATGCACTAGGAGAGCCTCCCAGGTGACAGCTATATCTGGCTCCAGTCAGCCAGCACTTGTGGGCACCCACAATAGTGTCTGTGTTTTGTAACTGTATATGGGATGGATTCCTAGGTGGGGTAGTCTCTGGATGGTCTTTTCCTCAGACTCTACTCCACACTTTGTCTCTGTATCTCCTTCTATGGTTATTTTGTTCCCCCTTCTAAGAAGGACTGGAGTATCCATACTGTGTCCTTCCTTCTTCTTGGGCATATGTGAATTGTGTCTTGGGTATTCCAAATTTCTAGGCTAATATCCACTTATCAGTGAGTCCATACCACAAGGGACCTTTTGTGATTGGGTTACCTCACTCAGGATGATATTCTCCAGTTCCATCCATTTGTCTAAGAATTTCATGAATTCATTGTTTTTAGTGGCTGAATAGTACTCCATTGTATTGAAGTGAGCACAGGGCCCCCAATGGGGGAGCTAGAGAAAGGACCCAAGGAGCTGAAGGGGTTTGTAGTGCCACAGG
>BDUI01000458.1:212641-223724 GCA_002335545.1 Apodemus speciosus | reverse complement strand
GTCTTGTTAGACACCAAAGGGAGGAGAGGCCCTTGGTCCTGGAAAGACTTGATGCTGTAGTGTAGAGGAATACCAGGACAGGGAAGAGGGGGAGGGTTGATTGGGGAAGGGGAGATGGCTTATGGGATTTTAGGGGGAGAGGGGAACCAGGAAAGTGGACAACATTTGAAATGTAAATAAAGAATATACCTAATTAAAAAAGAGGGGAAAAAAGAAAAAAAAAGGACTATCCATTTCATTGTAAGACTACAGACCTACAATCTGACCGACACGTTTTGTTTTGATGTGTTTTCATTTTCATTTAGTTACAGAATTTTTGTTTCGAATTTACTTCTTAATTTCTCCTTTGATCCTTTCATCATTATTTAATGAGTAGTTTAATCTCCATGAGTTTGTATATTTACTACATATTTATTTGCTGTTGATTTAAGGTTAAATTGCATTATAGTCAGGTAAGCTACAAAGGATTGTTTCAATTTTCTGAGTTTGTTAAGATTTGTTTTGTGTCCCAGAATATGGTCTATTTTAGAAACGTTACCATTGGCTGCTGAATAGAATGTTTTGGCGCAATAATCTGTGGATATGTGTTAAGTTTATTTGTTTTATGATGTTATTTAATTCTAATATTTCTTTTTTATTTTTTGTCCATATGAAATGTCTTTTGGAGAGAGTTGGGTATTGAAATCACCTACTATTTGGAGGTTGATGTTAATTCATGTCTTTAATTCCAGTAGTATACTTTTTCTGAAATTGCAAGCAGCAGAGTTTAGTACAGATATATGTACAGGTATATTTAGCGTTGTATATGTTTTGGACAATGTAATGTCTTAACTTTTCATACTCTTTTTTGTTTGGTTGGTTTTGGTTTTTGTGATGAGGCCTGGGCATATGTACTTCTTTGGTTGGTTGTGGGTTTCATGTGGACACAGCAGGCTATGCTGATGCATAGGGTGAACCACTAGACACAAACCTGGAGATTATGAAATGTATAGGTGAGGCGCACTAGTCTCAGCTGGGACTCTTGTTGTGAGACCCAGAGTCTATCTAGGAATTCAAAATGGTGTAGGCAGGTTAGGAGCAGGTAGACTTAGTAGACTGTTATGGAACAAAATATTCCATCTGGCCTGGGCCTGGTATATGAATCTGGTGCTCCCCCAGTCCATCTGGCATAGGTTGATCAGAACGGCGTGCTTGTGTTGAGGAGCATGTATAGCTTATATGTGTCTCCATGCCAGGTGGGAGGCCTAGAGAGACCCTGGTAGGGCCGGGTGTATAGTCCCAAAGAGGGGGAGAGGAGCCAGAAGGAGGTTGTGATTTCTGCTTAGCAACAGGTGAGCAACTAGGATTGTGCCAGGGAGCACAGGTAGGTTACCTCATCTCTATGCTATTGGGTAGACTAGAGGGTCTCTTTTGGGAGCAGTCTACAATCTGGCCAGTTCCAAAGAGAGGAGCAGGGAAGCAGTCGTGATGAGCAGAGTGGGGAGGACTACGCTGGGAAGCTCAGGTGGCTTCCCAAAGGGTCTCTGGCAGGAAGAGGCGTATGAGCTAATGAACCCTAAAGAGGGGGAGAGGGGCCAGGATGGGTTTGGGGTTCTGAGAAAGCAGCTGAGGGATGAGAAGAGTAGAGTGGGAGACTGTGCCAGTGAGTGGAAGTCTAGAAATTCTTGATATAGTAATTGTTTAATCTTATTGGTTTTAGAATTACATTGGTTTGGAGATTTTCTGGAGGGGATATAGTATTTAGTTACCAGGCTAGGTATGTGCTTGCCTTTTAAATTTTTGCAAATGTGCTTTATTTTTTTTCATTATGCATTTTCATATATAATTTGTTCTTATTTGTCCTGTCCCTGATTCCCTTCTCAGACTCTAGGCGCCTCTTTTATGGATTCCCCACTGCCCCAATGGCCCCGTTTTTGCTTTCATGGCTCATGTATTTACTACTTGCTTTCTCTCTCTTTTTAAAAATGTCCAGTTCCCTTAAAGCCTCTTCTTCATTCCATTATTTTTTAAAAATAAATTTTATGGTGTACATTTGTGATTTACAATATGATGATATAGAGCACATATAGATTATAAAATTATAGTAATGAAACACATTGATCTATGATTAATTACATATAGTTAAAGCACTTAACACTGGTTTTTGACAACAGAGGTATATAGAACAAAAATAAATGCCAGATATTTTTTTTCCTTAAGATTCATGCTTAGTTTTTAATGTTAGCGCTGCTGCTCACTGGATTGACACCATAGGAACATTTTTCTCATTGGAGCCTCGTTTTCTTTTGTGTCAAAGAGGGCTGAATTAGTTCTTCAGTTTCCTATTGTAATCACTTGTATGTGGCCTCACTGCTTTTAGACTCTTGAGCCCCCAAGTCAAAGAGAGCAAGTTTGAGCCTCAGAAACTCACTAGCTGCTTTGTACCTTAATCAGTGGCCATTTCCCCTGCCTTCACTACTCTGACATCCTCTACCTAGTCCAGACAAGCAGATGCTGCCTTATATAAGCTTGACTGACCTACTTGAAGTACTTTGTTTTAAGCACACCACTTTTTTTTTGCAGCCTTAGACCTGGTGCTGTCTCTTTAGTGCCCTGGGAGTAGGCTTCATTTTGATTCTCTCATATTCTGTTGAAGTGTAGGTTTTGATAAGTTAGCTCTCTAAATCTTTAACAAAATTTGAGGGGAAGCTAGATCGGCCAATTTGAGTACCAGAAGACTGACACAGTCATTGCTCCCTGAATGTTTCAGCCCCTCTGCCATCTCCTATTTACTGAATACTTGCTGGAAACCCAGGACTACTAGATTTTGACAGGAGAAACATGGTCTACTGGGTATGAAAGACTGTTGACAAGGACTAGGTGCTTTGGCCCATGTTGGATTTTTTTTTCCTCCTGAGTCTATAGGTAGATGGAAATCAACTGGAAACCCCCTTTTACTTTTTGATGCACTGTTTAACTGCAGATTCTTCATTGCACAGGAAGCACATTGTTCTCTAGAGGTAGGAGCACTACTATAGTGGATAAATGATGTTCTCGTTCTAGCCACCTTAGCCAGATGGTCACATTTGGATATTAGATCCATTAGTTTCTCTTCCAACCTGGCTCTTCCCTGTTTCCTCCCCACATTCACAATCCTTTTTTCCCAGCAAGATTTTAACACGACATCTGTCAAAATGGATGAAAAATGACTTCTCCTTCTCTTTGCCTTGCCCACCCACCCTCTGGCTGTGGTGTTGATGATTATAGAGCTACGCATGTGGGTGGTACAGAGGACAAATTCTTCATGTAGTTCTAGCCCCCTCCTCCTACCCTTCTGGAAGCCTATGGGCTTTCTAACCAGGAAACTCCCAAGACTGAACTTCAAATCACAGACTGGGAAA
The DNA here is from genome assembly GCA_002335545.1 of Apodemus speciosus. Taxonomy (NCBI): domain Eukaryota; kingdom Metazoa; phylum Chordata; class Mammalia; order Rodentia; family Muridae; genus Apodemus; species Apodemus speciosus. The sequence continues at coordinate 220,344 of BDUI01000458.1, read as the reverse complement.
AAACTGAAGCCTTCAAGACTATTCATAGTAACCCAAGGGGAAAAAATTAGAATCTGAATATGGATTTTAAGATCATTTTAGGTTACCTAAGTGACTTGGCACTGTTTGAGTTCTTCCAGCTTGCCTCTAGCAACAACCAGATTGAAGTTGGAAACAAGCAGGTCTTAATGTCCTAGAGATAAGAAAAATAAACCGTTGTCATTGTTTCCTACATTTAAAAAAGGGATTTTCTTACTTTTTATCTCTGATTCTTTCTCTGATGACCACAAGATACATATGTTGATCCGTAATAAAATCTAGTGTGAAATGAAAAAAATTGTGGAAACCAAATAACTTTAACAAGCCTTTAAGCCACATAGATACATATTGTATAAACAGATTATTTGGCAACATAGTGTTTTACAACCCCGAGGTAGATGCAGACTCTGATCCAATTCAGAGCTTGCCTGGTTTTAGGATGCATGTTCATCACAGAAAATTTAAAAAGAGGTTAACAATACTGTTTGTTGTAGATTAAGCAGATGTTTTATACCTAGTGCACAAGTCATGTTATTTGCAGAATTACACTCTGCCTGACTACTTTAACTTCTCCTAGTTGTTATTTTCACCTTATCCTAAGTAGAAATTAAAAGAGACAGAGGGGGAGAAGACACTGGTTGGAGTTCTAAGTGAAAGGATTAAAGGGCTGGCGACCCAAGATCACACAGAAAGAAGTAGCCTGGCTGTAGATTATGACTGCATCAGAAGCACAAGTGGAGGATTGTATCTTCCTACAATAGTCAACTTGGCAATCCAGTCTGAGATTGTAACTCACTTGTTTAGTGTATGTAAAACCCTGCGTTTAATTCTCAGTACCACAAGAAGAAAAAGAAAAAAAAAGGTCCTTGCTCAGTTAGAGGCAAGGATTAGGTTCAGAAATGGGACTAACTTATACAGATTGATGGTGGGAGTTACTAAATCTTCATGAGCACCAAGAATGGTAGCAGCAAGGAAAACTGAAAAACCCATCAAGCTACTCCTTATAGTAGCTTGAAGAGGAGAGAAGCATGTGGGAGGTGGAAAACTAATTAGGAGACAGCGCCAGGTGATGAGGGCCAGGTCTAAGAAGGGGTAATGGAAGTGAAGAACAATCTCTTATCTGAGAGGGATAGACAAGGAAGAAAGAAGGAAGTTCAATAGAATTTTGTAAATTAGGAAAACTTAAGAAGAAAAGGAATATGACACATTTCACATTTCATTGGAAGTGACAACAGGCATTTGCAAGGATAGAACTGGAGGCGGATGGCAGGCTAATGTCATGATAAAGAATGATTTCTCTGGGGACCTAAATAGAGAACAAATCCCAAAATATCTATTGATTTGTTTTTAATGGAGCAGCCAAGGGCTAACGTGTAAAACCCATTCCTCAGTTTTGCCAGACAATCTGGGAAAAGGCAGGCAGTAGGCTATGCTTTAATGTAATGCCAGCCAGTCCTTTGCACGGGTTCTCATTTTCCTCAGCAATGGACCTTAAAAATACCCTTTAAGCACAAAGGAAGGGAAAGGAGAAATAAACTGCAAAATGACATAGTTGTTCTTTATCCCTTGCAAAACTAAAGTATTCATTTCAACAGAATGCCCAAACTGAGGGAATTGAGGGGGATCATAGTTTCCGTGTGCCATTGGACTGATGGAAACATTTAGACAGTGGCTAGGTAGAAGGCTCAGTTCATAAAGCGCTTACCTGTAAATATGAAGAACTGAGTTCAGATACTAGCACCCATGCTAAAGACTGGGCTTTGTGCCACATACTTGTTATTTCATTCTTATGACAGTGAAGACGAGAGGCCCTCCAGGCTTGTTAGCTAGCCAGTCAAACTAAATTTGTGAGCTCCCTGTCTACCGAGAGATCCTATATCAAAATAAGGTGCATAGTCTGGGGAGATGGCTCAGTAGATAAAAGCTCATACTTCTCTTACAGAGGGCCTGAGTTAGGCTTCCAGCATCTCTGTGAGAAGGCTCACAACCACCAGGAACTCCAGCACCGGGTGATTCAGCGCCCTCTTTTGGCCTCTGCAGATACTCCACACATGTGCATACACTATCCTAGACAAATAAACAAGGAAAATAAGATGCACCTGTAGACACACACGCAGACACACACACACAGAGAGAGAGAGAGAGAGACAGAGACAGAGACAGAGAGAGACAGAGAGAGACAGAGAGAGACAGAGAGCTTGAGACTCTGTGAGTTAAGATTTTTCCAATAGCCACCATTTGGAACTCTTTGTATATACTCACATGGCATTTCTTAGCTGTTCTTGCAGCAGCCTGGGTTATAATTTGTCAGGAAATGCATGATGGTTGTCCTTTAACACTTTTAGCTAAATAGTCAAGAGTCTATTTACAAAGCTGTTTTCAAAGGATAACTTGTCTACTCTGAAAGAACATAAAACCACAGCTTTAGATATACTTAAAGGGAGCCAGGAAATGGAACTTGGCTATTGTTCATGCTTAGCCATTGAGAAAGGGGCCATCTGAGGGGAAAAGGACAGAAGAAACCTCATACCCTCTCTTCATAGCCTTCCTTTTCCTGCTGTGTATATTTCTAGAAGGCAGAGCTTGCTCAGTTACCATAACAACAGTTGCAACATTTGTTATTCTTTATAGCATATTGTGGTTTATGTTTAAATTTAAAAAATATATATTTTGTTTTATGCGTATGGGTCTTTTACCTGCATGTAAGTATGTATAACATATACATGCCCGGTGCCTGCGGGGGTGACTGGAAAGCATTGGATCCCCCTCAGACTAGTCTTATAGACAGTTGTGAGCCTCCATTTGGGTGCTGGGACTCAAACTTAGATATTACGGAAAAGCATCCAGTGTTCTTAACTGCTGAGCCATCTTTCCAGCCTCAGGAGTTCATTTTTAAATGTATGCTTCTTAATATTAAACTTTAATATTCCTCTAGCCGGTCAGGCTAATTAAGTATCTATTTGGGGGGGTTATGTTTTTGAGCTAGAAGGAAGAAGGAAAAGAATAAAAGCAAGTGATAAAGTTCTTGAAAACTGAGTGAGGACTGTAATCCTAGGGTGTTTTATCCCTTGTCATTGCAACTTGACATTGGACATACATTTTACACGACCATACATATTCTCAGACATGCAACAACTGCTAATGAAAGCTTTGTGGCTAGGCAGGGAACATTGGAGGCAGAGGAGCCAAACCCCATGGTAAGCATAGGGGTGTCTGGGGAAGAATGAGGCATCAGAAGACAAAAGGACAGCCCCCAAGTGACAGAATGTCTTTCAGGGATAGCAGTGTCAGGATCGTGAAGGACTTACCTTAAATGCAGGGTCGCAAACCCCATTTCAGACCTACTGGGTTAAAATAAAATCTCTTCATCCTTTTATTCATATGCAAGAATAATGGGTGGGTCCTGGAAGCACCACGTGCCTCACTTCCACGCTCTGGGAATTGGAAGTTATTTTGTTCACAAGAGTGTTATCCTGTGGCCTAGAAATATTTGTGTACCATGATATAGTAACTAAGCACCATCTCTTAGCTTTATATTGAGATTTCAGGAGTAGAGGCGATTGGGAATTAGGACATTTTGGTGGGAAGAGAGGCATAAAGCAGAACGAGAATGGAGAATGGAATTTGTGGTAGAGCCACTCCCAAATGACTTTTCTTGGCTTTCATTATAAGGCTCTGCTGCCAGCTTTATTTCAGTTTATTTCTCTGGCTGTTCTTCGAGTCCACATGTCCCTGTGTTATTAATTTTTGAGGTTTATGGCTTTTCCCATAATTCTATCCTCTGAGACAATATTTCTTGGTTTCTTCATTTTCTTCTAACTCCCAGAACTTTCTGTCTCTCTCTTCCTCTGACTTGTCTTGAAATACCAACATACTTATACATCCAGTTAACTAGCCTCCATTTTAGCACATTTACAAGCATATTTGTCATCAACTCTTTTCCTTCAACATTTTCATTATTTCTTCATATAGCGTGTGTTTTAATAACCACACTTAGGATTACTATCCTCTCTTGAAAATCAACTTTGCCCCCATTTCCTTCAAACTAAATTCAAGCCTCTTTACATATACCTCTTGTTAATTTAACCTCATTCTTCAGCCTCAAAGACTCTTCTATTTCCTTCAGCATATGTTACTATCTTTTCTATACTTCAGTGCTCCATAAAACCATTTCCAGAGACAAATAACTGTATACTACCTCCTACCCATGAAGTCAGTATCTCTATTACATACCATTTTGGTTTGTTCCTTTAACTTTTCCATTTTTTCACCTCATATCATCACTGCTATTTTCTAAAGTAGCAAAGTCTAGAATAAAAGGTAGGTTTTTATATTGTTTGAGGGGAATAATCCCAGTGAGCAGATCTGTGCACACTGAATGTCATTGAATGCATGTTGGATGAGAAATGAATGTGTAAAGTGCATATATGTATGAAAACCTTGTAGCAAATTAAAATTTAATTCTATACAGAAAAGGAATACATATAACCAATTTTAGCTAAATTTTAATTTACTTTCCTTAAAATACCTTAAAAATGGGAGAAGAGCATTCTTTTATTCTGACAGGTATTTATGGGGAATGAGCACAGGAGCCACATATAACTTCAAGCCCCCCCCCCATTCATTATCTTCATCACACCTCTGCACACACAACAGCTAGTTCTTGGCTCAGTGGTTTATAGCTTATGCAGCAAGTAGGAGTATAGAACTACATAGCATAGCTTACAAGTTAAAAGTAGATTGTCTAAGGAAAGGCTGTATCTGCATTTGAATTTTGTTTTTATAGATGGTGTCCTGAACAGAGGGTCAGTATTCAAAGCTAACAAACTCTTGACACTTAATCAAAAGCTAGAAATATAGTTCCAACTATAAACCCTCATGATCCTCTAAGCTTGAACTGTCTGGGATTATTGAGCTAACTTTACTACACTCAGTTGGGACCCATCTTTGAAGGGAGAGGGTCAAACTTACCTATAAGTATTTTTTTTTATTGAGACTACTTTTCACATCACTGACAGAATACTTTACAGAAACAAAGTAAGGGAGAAATTCGTTTTGGTTCATGTTTTTAAAGGATATAGTCTCTCTTGAGAAGGAAGGTGTGGAGGCTGTATTAGCTCTTTCTGTAGCAGCAGGAGCATATATCAGTTTGGTCATATCTTTAGCAGACCAGGAACTGGAGAGGCTGTTATTAGAAGTGAGTGTAATTTCCATGGTCTGCCTCCAGGAACATCTTCCACCTAGGTTCAATGTCCCAAAGGTTCCATAAATTCCTTAAAACAGCACCACCAACTGAGATCAAGTTTTCAAACCCATGAGACTTTGTGGGGCATGCCACATTCAAACCATAGCAACCATTGACTAGCAATTCTCTTTCTCCACTGAGACCAGAACCAGCAGAAATTGATTATTTTCTTTGGAAGAAAGCAGGACCAACATAAACAGGAATCTTTTTAGAGAACAGATTAAAATCTTTTTCCTGAGGGTTCTTTAAGACCATCCATTTTATAACAGCTGATAGCGTTCTGTCTAAGTGAGCCCATGTTGTAGTACGGTTCCATGGCTCTTAGGTCCTGTTTCTGTAATTTATTCATTGTTACTGGCTGAAAAAACAAGCTTGCTTCCCTGAACTTCAGTTTTTCTCATCTTTAAAGTATGGGCAATAATGAAGCACAGCTCATTTAGTACAGATTATGTGATATGGTGGGTGAGAAAACCAGTTGCGCATAGTAAAACACAAAGTGTTTGAAATACGTTATAAAAGGTCCTGCTGGAATGTCTGTACTAACTTTTCATTTGCCTTAATTTTTGTGGCAAACATAGTGGTTAGAATCCTGAACCAAGAAGTGTGTTTTAGGCAGGACGTAAGGGGTAGTACACCTTAACCAAGACAGAAGCTTGGTGAATATTCATATCTACATATTAATATGTGTCTAATGTGCTGCATATTCATTTCATGAGAAGACTGTGGCATTAATTCTCTGGACAGTGTGTTATATGACAGGTCTGCTAAAAAGGGTATATATTCCGCACATGAGTGTCTGTTATCTTTGAGATGTTTTATCTTTGGTCTTATGGAACCATGATTTCCTTAGGCAGACATTTCCTTCCTCAAATAGGCTCATTGCAAAGCTTATTTATAAGTGACATGTTCGGTAACTTCAATACACACAGAGTGAGAGTGTTTGAGTCTCCTTGCCAGGCAGGCCATATATTCTCTAATTGCAAAATGTGCCTTCACAAGTGCTGGGATGACCAATAGTTACAAGGTGGAAGAGTTCAGGGGGAAAAACACAAAGATATAACACAGTGGTCAGTAGCTAGAGACAGAGACAGTCTACCTCTCACTCCGTCTTTATCTATATGTGCTTAAATGAATGTCATGGTGGTATGTGTTTTTGTTCGTGTGTTATGTGGTAATGGACTAGATGCTTGTTTTCTGTTGTGTGGAGCCCATTCCCAATTTCCATGAAATTGGGTGACCTAGACTAAAATTAAGGACTATGTACACCCTTTGCCTTATTAAGTGATCTTCAGTTTCTGGTTTAACCTTTTTATTATCAGTTTTTTTTAACCTATCAAATGAAGCAGACAGAGACTCCCCATGTATGCCACAGGATAGTTGAACAAATTTCTCAGTGCATATTTGCAGACTTGAGTTTATCAGGCATAGCACATCACATACTCTTACCACATGGGATGTGATGGTGAGAAGAACTAAATAATATATTACCAACTCTCAATTGGTCAGTTTCAGAAGGAGGAGAAAGGGAAAGGAGCACAAAGAGTTAAAAACAAATTTGCCTGTGCTTCATTTTAGCCATTGATGCTAGACCAACCTTTCTACTTTAAAGATCCGGGACTGGTATAAAGCACCAAGGAGAGAGAATAGAGCTTTGTTTATTTGTTTTCATTTTGGGAAGAGGAGTTCATAAAAATAGATAAAAGCATGATTTTTTGTCCATATTCTGGATTATTCTATGTACTTGCTAATAGAGAACCCAAAGCATTGTTTGTCTTGTAGTTCAATATAGCATGCATGTTGCTGTCATTTTTCCCTTCACCACCACCTCTCACCACTGAAACATGTAAGCTTTACCATTAGATAGTAGATTTGTGTGAGGAAGTGCTTAAGTAGACCAGTCAGATGTATGGACTGAACACATTCTCATTTTGTCTCCTAAGCTGATCACTGGAGATTCCATCGTTAGTGCTGAGGCAGTATGGGATCACGTCACCATGGCCAACCGGGAGTTGGCATTTAAGGCTGGCGACGTCATCAAAGTCTTGGATGCTTCCAACAAGGATTGGTGGTGGGGCCAGATCGACGATGAGGAGGGATGGTTTCCTGCCAGCTTTGTGAGGGTGAGTGTCAACCTTCACTCTGCTCTTTGTTCCTTGGCTTTCCCTACATGCAATCTTGTTCTGCTCATTCCTCTCTTGATGGGTTTTCTTTTGCCTTTTCATTTCTTTTTCTCTTTCTCCTTCTCTGTCTCCTTTGCTTCACTCTTATCCCTTTCTTTAAAGCTCTGCTTTTCTAACCTTTAGACCTTTCTTTTATCTCTTGTTTAGTTTAGTTGCATTGTCTGTTGCACACTATTTTATAAGTCACTTCCTTTGTCCAGTCTTTTCTTTCTAGATTTAACTTGGTTGGGTTTTGAGGTTCTTTTTTTTTTAACTCTATG
>BDUI01000458.1:172357-195942 GCA_002335545.1 Apodemus speciosus | reverse complement strand
GATATGCTGTTCTTTGGATACTTGCCTAGGAGTGGCTTAATTAGGTCGTATTGCAGCTCTCTTTCTAGTTATTAGATACATAGCTGGCAAACATAGTCATCCATTTTGTGGGCTGCTCTTTACTCATCCCATGGAGACCATGAATTAGAGAGATCAGAGAGGGGACAGTTATAACCTTTAAAAGCATCGCTTTCAGTGACCTATTTCATCTGTGAGGCATTACTTCTTAAAAATTCAACTACTTCTCAAAATAGTTTTGCCAACTGGGAACTAAACATTTAGCACACAAGACTGTGAGGAAACAGTTCATATTCAAACCCATGCCATGGTGGATAGTTTTAAAGCCAGTGAAAGAGGTTTTTAAGAAGAGACATAAATTCGGTTTAGGATCTAGGAGGAGATGGGAGGAAACACCTTGATCAAAATATATTTAATAAATTTCCAATGAAAAATAAAAGCCAGGGAACACAAAAAATTGACAGAAAAGAGTAGAAGACACAATGAAGTGAGAGTGAGAATAAATAGAATGCATAGGAAAGACATGGTTAATGTCATGGGTGTGTTGTGCTATGGGAAAACTCAGTGAACAAGCTCCGTCCTAATGTGTTGGGTGCAGTTATGAATGCAAATAAAAGTTATTGCATGGATCTTTTCTCTTCTCCATATCCCTCTCCCCACGATTTATAATGTAACCAAAATTTTCATTGTTTTATTGGAGAGTATTACTTCTAATTATGTGTATGTTAGAAAAGGAAAACAATTTGTTAACAGCTTTCTTATGATGTTTTTTATTTAATTAGAAAATCATTATCTTTCCCTTGGGGGATAAGGAGTAGGTTCTCTGCCTGACTCTGTACACTATGCTGATTGTCTTTGTGCCAGACAAGAATGTGTTATATTGATTAATATATGAACAATATATTACTGTTTTATATATTTATATACAGAAAAGTAATTTGTGTGTGTACATATATATATATATATATATTACTGTTTGTACACACACACAAACACACACATGCACATGTATTACTTTTCTGTTGCTGTCCAAACACTAACTTGGGTAGGAAGGTTTTTATTTCATGTTACTAGTTATAGTCTATCATTTAGGAAAACAGGGAAAGGAGGACACTTCTTAATTATTTTAATGGGTAGGTAATAAGGGATCAATTATACACATTGAAAAAAAAAAGAAGGAAAGAGTCAAGTATGGTGTTCATACCTTTAATCCCAGAACTCAGGAGGCAAAGGTAGGTAGATCTTTTTGAGTTCGTAGCCAGCATAGTAAACATAATGAGCTAGGACTACATTGTGATATTCATGYCTCAACCAAAAAAAACCCACATTGATATTTTGCTTAGAGATAGCACATTTGCAGAGGATGGAATGTTCTAGAAAACAAGTTTTGATCATTTGTTCGTATATGCAGAATGCATTTAAACAGTGCTCTCTACTTGTTTTGGCCTATATCAAGTAAATGGAATATATTTTGCTGATATCATTAGGCATTCTGGGTAATAATTATGCTTTCTATACCCACTAGGACTGAAAGTAAGAAAGAATATAGTTCAAAACTACTATTACAGCTTTACCTTAGCTGCCATAAAACTACTCATGAATAGTGTTGTATTCTGCATGGTTTGACCCTGAAAACCTGACTGGGACATCAAAGGAATGAAGAAAGGACAGACACACATACAGAAATGATGGGATCAAGTGTCCATGCTTATTCTAATGGAGTGGCACCAATTATGCAACAACCTCGAACCTCATCAAGTTTATTATATACAGCACAGCGAGGGTTAGCTAGCCTCCATAGGAGGTCTCTCTAGAGCTGAGTTGTGCAGTCATCCTGAAAGAGGGGGGTTGTAGTTGCTAGTCTTTGCACACACTGGTCAATCATTCCTAAACCCTTGTACTTTGTCCAGAGGAAGACTTTGTCGTGCCTTACCTGGATTCTTACCTGAGGGAAGTCCTGGTCAATAATACACAGTCACTGTTGACTTTATCTAGTCCTTCCTTATACATTAACTCAGGGAGTCACCTGATCCCAGACTAGACAGTGCTGATGTATCTAAATTGCTTTCTCTCAAAGTTTCTTGAGTTAGGAATGTCAAAAGTTGGAAAGTAAAGGGGCCAACTATGGAAGCTGTTAAAATAATTACCAAGTTTCTTTGCTAATTATGCATGACAGAGTCTGCCTCTCTTCCTGGTAAACCCACCCATATCTAGTAAACACATCCATCTCTGCTTCTCTCTATATAGAGATTTATCTCCCTCCTAGAACTGGACTGACATGGGGCTGAAATCATTTCTTGATTCAAACTAAGTCATCCACCGTGTAAACATCTCACCCTGCTTCCTCAAAGGAGATTTTTTTTCCACCTTTGCTTTGAATGTTGCCTTTCTCCACCCTTGAGGAGGTAGTCTCTTCAAGTCTAAGTCATTTTACAGTCAAAGTTTGATTATTGTTTGCATATCCTTTGGCGAAAATCAACATTAAATCTCTGTTTTAAATACCTACTCCTGTATCCAACGCATGTACCACAATTGTAAGCACTTAAATGCTTTCTTTGGCACTTAAATCTATAGTTTGTTTTTTCTTTTCAGTTTTTTTAAAAGCCAAACTGTACATTCATACATTTCAGCAGGAACAATTTCTGTTTGCTATTACTTTTCTCTCTTCTAATGCCTTCTTGGAAAAGAAGCCTCTTCAAACTGATCCAGTTATTCGTCACATGTTCCATTTTATAGATAGTTTTCTAGAGACTTAGAGAGGACTAGAAGCATTTATAGGGCCAGCATGATATCCTACAGTCAGTCTAGATACTCTGTTTTCAAAAGTTTCTGATCAAGGGCTTTGTAAAAACAGATATTCATTTATCCTTTTTTCTTTTTCTATTTAGCTGGCAATTTCTCAAAGAAGGTTAACCTATTATCAATTTTTTCTTTGCTTACTTCCACAGCTCTGGGTGAACCAGGAGGATGGGGTGGAGGAAGGGCCCAGTGATGTGCAGAATGGGCACCTGGACCCCAACTCAGACTGCCTTTGTCTGGGCCGGCCACTACAGAACCGGGACCAGATGCGGGCCAATGTCATCAATGAGATCATGAGCACGGAACGCCATTACATCAAGCACCTCAAGGACATTTGCGAGGTAGCCATGGTGGTGCATGTGGGAGCATGTGTGGTACAATGCAGGACACTTCTAGGAAGCGCTGACAGTCTGCATGAGCCTGCCCGTGGCAGTCCCGGATGACCAAAAAGGCAGCTAGACTGGCCTCCCAGATTGTCTTCAGTGGGATGAAATTGCATCCTTTTGAGTTTTCAGTTTTTCTCTCCCTTGTTTTATCCATCTTTGTCATTAATTCATTAATATTTACCTTCTGTCCTTCTACCTCTTCTTTGTCTCTGTCCTTTCCTTTCCTGAATCTGTACTCTTCAATTCTTGGTTTCTGATCCAGCAAAGGCCTGACCTACCTTATTCATGAAAGGAAATTTAAGCAAGAGCCAGGCTTGAATGTATAAAAGAGWCCCTAGGAGTGTTTTAAAGGATACAAATTGAAAGGTCTTCACTCCTGCCACCTAAGTTGTGAATTGTCAGTGGCTCTTGTGAGGCAGGAGCATAGTTAACTTTCCAGAGCATCACTTCTGATCCTGATGTGTTGGTACTCTTCCCTCACTTGAAGAACATTGTGCTTAATTTAAACAGGTAAGTACTTGTAAAAGAAATCAACAGAAGATGAAGGCTATATCAACAAGCCTCAGCTCCTTTACTTTGTGTCTCTATATTCCCTAACTCCATGCTTTCTAGCTCTCTAGACTATGGGAGCTTCCCGCTCTCCCATGTTCTCTTTATGTTAATGGTGGCTGGTTAACGCTTTCAAAGGATTTCAAAGGATTACTAAGCATTTCAAAGGATTACTAAGCAGTAAGAGAAAAATCAATAGAAAATGGAGAAAAGAATGTTTTCAAAGTCATTATGTTATGTATATGGGTGCTTTGCCTGCATATATGTCTGTGTACCTCATGTGTGCTTGGTACATGAGGAAGCATTGAATCCACTGGAACTGGAGTTGTAGTTGATTGTGATCCACTATGTAGTGCTAACAATCCAAGTCAGGTCCTTTGGAAGAGTATCCAGTGCTCTTAACCACTGAGCTGTCTCTCTAGCCCTCTTTGAAAAGGCACATACACACACACACACACACACACACACACACACACACACACACACACACACACACCAAAACCCAAATCACCCAGCTTTCTTTTGACCTTGGGAAAATGCTTCATTGATTCATTTTGTTTCCTTCTCTCTTAGGAGAAATCAGAGCCTAATTTCTTTTCCTAACCTGGGGACTACTTTGTAGTTGAGAGTATAGTTGTAATATTTTCAAAGACCTAGTTTCCCTAGAGCTGAGCTATCTAACAGAGCGTTCTGCAGTGATGAGATGTTTCCCTAGTAGATATCTGCTAGCTAGTCAAGCTTTTGAAACATAGCTGGTGTTATTAAGAAGAAAAACGTAGTTGTTTTTATTTAAGTAGAATTAATTTAAATAAAGACACACTACTATTTGAAATCACATTGGACAGTACACCTATGAAAAGATAGTTATGGGTATTAAATTTAACCTGCACTCATTTTCTTTTCTCAGTTAAGTAGATTAAGAATTATTCTCTTCATGTCATAAAACAGTAAAATAGGGTAGAAAGAACGCAAGTTCTAGAAACATATTGTTCTGACTGTTATGACTCAATTTAGTCACAAATTAACCCCATAGCCTTAAAGGTAACCCCACATCAAGTATACACATACTCTGAGCTCAGTTTTCTCCTTTGTCTTTTACACTTCATTGTATACCTACTCCTTAAAGTTGTTGAGAGAACTAAATGTATTGTGGTTGTTTACATGTGAATTGTATTGGGGTATGAACTTGAGTCCTTGTACATGTTAGGCAAGTCTACTACCACGGATCAGTACCCCCAGATCATAGATATAATGCTATAATGAAATATGCTCCAGATATTTTAGAGAATGTCTTTTTATTTCTCCCTTCAAAAAAATGTTTTTCTGTTCAATCCATAGTTACCCTTTTCATCTCAGAGGTTTCTACTCTAGCCAGCAATATCTGCATCACCTGAGACCTTGTTACACATGTTAAAATCTTTGGCTCTATCTCAGACTCACTGAGTAAAATTGTGCATTTTAGTAATTTACCCATTTGATTTGCAAATATGGAAGTTTGAGAAATTGGATGTAGAAACATAAGGACTTAGAAACCTTCAAATGAGAATTTTCAGATATTATGGTATCTATGATAAACTAAGTAGAATCTGTTCGCCACTTGATAACTAGGGCAGGCTATCATGACCTAAGGTAATTTTCCCTCTTAGCACAAAACCTTCCAATGGCTCATAATTTCCCTTCAAGTAAAAATGGAAACTGTTATTACTTACAAGGGCAGGTAGTGTCAACCCCCTCTCACTATTTTGGCTTCATCTCTTGTTTCTTTTTCTATGTTCTTACTAACCCACCCTTACTGGCTTCTTACTATTCATCTAAAGCCAGACATGCTCCCAAACAGAGACCTTAAAGTATTTTTCCCTGCCCAGAGAAATATTCCTCCAATTAGGTGCTTCAAGATTTTTACTCAAATACTCTATTTAAAACTCCAAGCTTGCACTGCTTCTTAGTTTTCCTATTTTACCTTTCTCCATTATACTTTTGACTATTGGATAAGTTGTGTATTTCTATATTTATTTACTTATAGCTTATCTGTCGTCCTAGAATGTAAATATCATAAGAGGAAGGGGATCTCATTAGTTAATTACTTATGTTGAATCCATAACCCACAGTTTCTGACACATAGTAGATTCTCAAAAAATATTGCAAAATAAAAATAAATATAACTGTTTGCATTTACACACTTGTTTGATTAGCATATTGGGTATCATTTAATCTTCAAAGAGGGTGAATATTATGATTTTCTGTTCCAACAAATTATCCTTAATTAGGAAAAAAAAACCCTTTCTTAGTTTTTCCTGTCTCCAATGCTGTGAAAGCCTATTAGTCTTAGAAGCATGTCTTATCTTCCCCAACTCTCAAACATCATGGTTCCAAAACACAAGGTGCAACAATGAATATGTTAATCTCTACAGAAGGAGGGTTTGATGACTCTGCTTTGAGGATTTGTCTAATGAAGCCAATCTAGTCAGAGCTTTTGTTGAGGACATTAGAAGCTATCTCTTTGTTCCATTCCACAGCAACAGATATCAAAGAGAATTAGAGAAATCTGTGTTTGGCTGGACCATGGACAGTATTCTACTTTATACTGTCTTACCTATAAACCAAAGCCTTCAGCACCAAAATATTTTCAGAAAGAGTACCAGAGTTAGAACTGAGAGCCCCAAGGTTAAGTCATATTTTGGTGTCTGGCTAAGAAATCTCAGCAAAGTCTTTTTAACCCTTGACTTTATTCCCAACCTCTAAAATAAGTGGGTTGGGGAGCTTGCTCTTTAAGTAATATGTAGCTCTTAAAGCTCTCTGGTTTGGTACTGTGTGGACATATTTTCACTGGAGAAACCTATGGTAGAGAGACAGCTCTCTTCTGCACTTTCTGCCTCTTCCTCCTTAGCATTCAAGGAAGCACATCTTATTTGAGTGTGAATGTGTTAATATGACAATCTACTGCACTCTCCACAGATTTCTAAATCTAGCCAGGGGGATAAAAACTCAGAGCTTAGCTCAGGATCATTATGACTAATCATCTGTGACATTGCCATTTGTAACCATGGTACTAATTTTACAATAGAAGAAATTAAGCACTAAACAAACAGGGCTAAAGATGCTTCAAAATGATGTCTTTAATGTCCCTGGAGTGAAATTAGCTCAGACATAATATAAATGTGAAATCAGCTCTATTCTCAGATGCCTGCAGAAAATCTTGCCTATCTTTCCTTGGTCATTTGGATTAGTCTCAGTTGTTTCACCATCAAGAAATTCTTTCTTTAATAAGTTTTACCCTGTTATTTCTGTCTTTTATGTTTCGACCTTGGTTTTAAGCCGCATGTGATAACTGTAGCCTGTACCTGTAACCCCATCATTCAGGAAACTGAAATTTGAGGATCATGAATTTGAGGCCTCTCCAGGCTGCATAGTGAGATATAAATTAAAACCGAAACCAAGGAGCAGCAGCAACAGCAAAAATCTTTGAGCTTTCGAAAGTATTAGATTTCTCTCTTTTTTTTGTCATTATTTCTACCCAAGTACTAACCAAAGGTCATTATATCTTGGTATATATCTATAATGATATATCGTATAGTGTGGTGATTTTTATATGGTATATTAGAATAAAGAGATGAGATAGCTAATTAGCCTAAAATGATCAGCCCAGGATTTTCTGTCCACCCTAGTGCCTACCCCACCCAAACATCTTAGATAGCCATTTTAGGGGCTCTTCCTGAGGGGAGACTGATTCTCTCTCAGCATTTGTTAATTGGTCTTTATTAAGAGTGGGGCTCTGGGGGATGTCCCCCAGCTGTGTTGTCATGTCACTGGATATTGTTATTATTTGGGTCTTCCTTAAGATACTACACTGTTCTATTTTATGGGTGCAGTTTTTCTGTCCTATATAGAAGACAGTCTCACAGCAGACTTTCTGGTCCTCTGGCTTTTATACTCATCCCATCCCATAGTCTGTGATCTTCCCTGAGCTTTATATGTATATGTTTTGTTACAAATGTATCAAGTGGGGCTGGGAACCCTGCTGTTTGTTCTCTTCATTTTGACCAGTTGTGGCTTTCTGTGATCTCCCTCTGCTTGCAAAAAGAAGTTTCTTTGATAAAAAAATTGAGAGCTACACTAATCAATAGGTATAAGGATAATTATTAAGAATGTAGTTAGAAAATATACTGGTTTGAGAAAGTAGCAGCAGTCGGTTCTTTTCTAAAATCTCACTAGGCACTGGTAGTTGGCTACAAGACTCACTCAGTACCAGGCATGAATTCCTCTCTAGTCACAAGATCTTAAGTCCAAGTAGATGCCTGTCGGTTACTCCCATTTTATATGTGCTACTATTATACCTTTGGAGATATCTTGCTGTGACAGACATGTTGTGTGTGTGAGTGTATGTGGTGTGTGTGTGTGTGTGTGTGTGTGTGTGTGTGTGTGTGTGTGTTGTAGGCATCACAGCTAGGTAGGACCATTTGTTTGTTTTTCTCCATTTGCAGCTTACATTGCTCATTCTCATTCTCATAGAGGAGGCTTCCAATTTAGTTACACTTGGATTCTCCCAAGTACCATGTCTGAACTGTGTGGTATCTTCAGCAATAAGGACTTATCTTCAGTCTCTGAGAGGCCACCAGTGACAACGGCAATAGTCTTTTAAGATGCCCATAACCACCAATTCAAAAGGAGGGGGGTATTTTTTGTTTGTTCATTTGTTTGTGCCTGGTACTGGGATTTTTGTTGGATAGACTATGACCCTGGGGGATCATTATCATCTCTGGTGATGTAACTCCACTTAAAGTGCATAATACATATTATATGTAATTTGGGGTAAACGAAAAATAAGATGATCCCTTACGGGTATTTCAATCCTTCTTAGTGACTTTTATTCCTCCTCTGCTCCTCTTCTTCTGTGTTGTGCTCTGTCTCACATCCACAGCTAAGGCACCGCCCCGATTTTTCCATCCATATCATCTGTCTCTTGCTGTTCCCCTCTCTACAGCTCTCCTCATATGATCCCGTTCTATGATCTTGTTTTCTTGTGGTTATTCCAGGTTAATGCAACCTAGGATCCAGAAATAAGAGAGAACATGTCTTTCTGGATCTGGGTTACCTCACTTAGTATAATAGTTTCTAGTTCTATTCATTTATCTGAAGTTCTCATAATTTTATTTTCATTTATCTTTAGAGCTGAATAGAATCCCAGTGTGTATATGCACGGCATTTTCATTATCTGTTTATCACTTGAGGACATGCAGGCTCTTTCCATTTTCTAGATTTTGGGAATAGAACAGCAATGAACATGGCTGAGCAAGTATCTTTGAAGTAGGATGACAGTCTTCTGGATATATGCAAAGGAATGGTATAGGTTAGCATACAGTAGATTTATTTTTAGCTTTTGAGAATTCCTCATACTGATTTCCACAGTTGTTGTACCAGTCTGCAATCCCACCAACAGTGAATGTGGGTTGTCCTCTCCATCCATCCTTGCAAACATTTGTCGTCAATTGCTATCTTGATCTTAGCCATTCTGACTGTGATAAGTTGAAATTGAAGAAGGGGATTATTATCCAGAATATATGAATATAAGAAGAACTAAAAAAAAAAAAAACAGAGTCAAGAAAACAAGTGACCTAACTAAACAATGAGCTGATGCTCTGAGTAGAATTTTGCTTGTATATAATTTATTGTAATTTGATCTACTTAAGGTAAAAATTAAGGTGTATTCCAAACACTAAATTTAACAATTAATAAATATGACCTCGTTAAATGGAAAAACTTCTGCACAGCAAAGGACACCACCATTCTCACAAAGTGGCAGCCTACATGGAAAAGATTTTTTACCAACTACACATCCAATAGATGGCTAACATCCAATGTACTTACAAAAAAACTCAAAAAACTTATTACCAAGAAAACAAATAACCAAATTTAAAAACGGGGTACAGATCTAACATAGAATTCTCAACAGAGGAATCTCAAATGGCTGAGAAGCACTTGAGGAAATGTTCAACATCCTTTGCTGTCAGGGAAATGCAAATCAAAACTACTTTGAGATTCCATCTTAACACCTGTCAGAATGCCTAAGCTCAGTAACTCAAGTAACAACTCATGCTAGCAAGGATGTGGAGGAAGGGAAACACTCCTCCACTGCTGGTAGGAGTGCAAACTTATACAACTATAGAAATCAATGTGGCAGTTACTTAGAAAAATCAGAATTGCCCTACAAGATTCAGCCATACTATTCTTAGGCATATACCCAAAGGAGGATTCATTCTTTGACAGAGATACTTGCTCAAATATGTTCATTCCTGCTCTGTTCATAAGAGCCAGAAACTGGGAACAACCTAGATTTCCCTCAACAGAAGAAAAAAAAGAAAAAAAGAAGAAGAAAAAAAAGAAAACATGGTACATTTACACAATGGAATATTACTCAGAAATAAAAAAAATGACATCATAAAATTCACAGGTAAATGGAACTGGAAAAAAATCATCCTCAGTGAGGTATCTGAGACCCAGAAAGAAAAATATGGTATGAATTCACTTAAATGTGAATACTAACTGTAAGGCCAATGAGAAGCAAGCCATGATACATAGAACCACAGAGGTTCCATATAGAGTAAGGGTTAGACACAGGGCCTGTATGGGTCTGCACAAGATGGGATCCTAGAGCTGAAACGAGTAGATTCCTATCCCAGAAGCTATCACTGATTGGTAAGCACTTACAAGTCAAAATTAGTTTTCTCCAAAGGAATCTCACTGGGAAAGCAAACTACTCCTAAGGGCAGACCACATGCCCAGCAGTAGATGGCCAATAGAAGACAAATTCAATGGAATCTTTGATGGTTTATTATCTCATAATGTAATGTTAGAGCTTCTTTTTAAAATTATTTTTTATCTTATATATATTATAATACTTACATATATTTTATACATATATGATAAATAATTTGGTACTAGAAATTGAGAATATATATGTATATCATACATTCCTCTTTTTTATTCTATAATTCCTTTCTGTATAGATAGTATGACTCTGGTTTTGTAGTTTCCTGAGATTCCCGAGAGTGTTAATGAGTGGGCCTCTCCATCTGTATGTGTTTCTTATGCCTTTTCTTGAGCTTTTTTCCTTCCGTTTGTTTGTATTGTACTATTCTGATGTGTCAGTTTTTGTTTCATCTTATATTTTATTTTATTATTATTTCTTAGGTTTGTTTTCTAATGAGAGACACACAGGTGAATCTGGGTGGTAGTGGAGGTAGGAAAGAACTAGGAGGAATAGAGGGAGGGAAACCATAATCTATTAATATAATCTAATAATCAGGATCTATTATATAAGGAAAAAATCTATTTTCAACAGAAGGAAAAAATTAGGTGTGTGCCTTATAATATATATCATATTGATACATTATTCATTTTCTGTATTTAACATTATATCACAACCTCTCCCATGTTTTTTCAGTATGTTTCAATCACTTTAAAGGCTGTATAATATCCCATTAAATTGAATGTGTATTTCTTCTCTACCATTAACTTTAAGAAAGCACCCTAAACCCTACAGTCTTCTTAATATATACACATAATTTCTACACATACATAAAAAAGAATACGAATTTCTTCACAATGATAATGAATCTCTTTGAACAATTGGGAAGCTTCACTGGCATTTCCTTTCATTCTTTTTATAGCCATTACTTTCCATACTGGTTTTGAACTCTACATCCTTGCTGCATTTTGACTATTGTCTGATGTTTGGATCATTCCTTATCCTTTCAGATGAGAAGAATGAACATAACCATTAATTATTTTCTGAATTGACATCTTAGGGAGTGTGCTATCTAGGCTAAGTATTTTTGTCATCATTGTGTTAAGGGTTTCTTATCAGGCAATGAATTTCTTTTGTCAACTCTCCTTTTATCATTGAAATTCTGTAAGAATTTGTCTATATGTGTTTCAGATATATGCAATTGCTCTTGGGTTTGCTAGCTAAGATCATCTATATTCTTCCCTGGCCTTAGATAGCAAAGAATATTTTTAAAAGGATGGCTTGGAGCCAGATATAGTGGCCTATTGTGATATATCGAAGCCTTGGGAATCTGAAGCAGAATTATGAGTTCAAGTTCAGCCTGGGCTACATAGCTCTTTTTTCAAAATACTAAGAAAAGAATGGTTTCTTTTTCTCAATTCCTGTTTCTTTATCAGAGCTTTTTGTGCTTTGATCTCAGTTATTAGTTTCCTGTACAAACATTTTTATTTTAGTAATTGTTTCTTCAGCTGGAGCCATTCATGTATTTAATATTCTACTCCTTATCAACAACAAAGACACCTTTTGGTATTAGCAATTGAATCCAGGTCTTGTGTATTCTAGGCAAATGTTCTACCACTGAACTATATCTTCATTTCCTCCTAAAATTCTTAATACAGTTAATGTTGAGTACAATCTAGGCTCTGGGAAATTGCCCTTGGCCATTTGTGTTATTTTTCTCATACAGATAGTGGGAAAACATAAGCATTATGGTTTAATCATTCTCTGAAGACTTACTATTGTAGTAACTTCCTTCACTAGAGCTCCATATTCCCTTATGAAAACTGAAAATACAAATTACCTGCCTTCTGTATATATGCTGGTAAGCCTAGGCCTAGCCCCTGTATGTTCTTTGGTTGGTGGTTCAGTCTCTGAGAATCCCAAGAGTCCAGGTTAGTTGACTCTGTTGGTCTTCCTGTGGAGTTCCTATCTCCTTAAGGGCTGTAATCCTTCCTCCTCTTCTTCCAAGATTTGTAGCTTGGTTTTCATGTGAGTCCTGAACAACTGGAATGGGGACTATCCTTAAAACTGTTGCCTGTACAAGGGATATGTTCTTCTAGCTGGGCTGCCTTGTTTGGCCCTAGTGGGAGAGGAAGTACATAGCCTCAAAGAGTTGATGTGCCAAGGTAGAAGAGATACTCAGGGGGTCCCTACCTGCTCAGAGGAGAAGAGGGGGACGGGAGGGGGAAGGATTGTGGGAGCAGTGACTGGGAGGGGGAAGTGAGAGGGCTGTAAAGTGAATAAGTTTAAAAGGGAATTACCTGTCTACTTAATGGTACCAAAATGATTCGTACATAGGAAGCAATAGGAGAGACATCTTCACCTTGCGCTTTTCCTTTGTCTGCAGGGCTACCTGAAGCAATGCCGAAAGAGAAGGGACATGTTCAGTGACGAGCAGCTGAAGGTCATCTTTGGAAACATTGAAGACATCTACAGATTTCAGATGGGCTTCGTGAGAGACCTGGAGAAGCAGTACAACAATGACGATCCCCACCTCAGTGAGATAGGACCCTGCTTCTTAGAGCATGTGAGCATCTCACTTTGTTCAAATTTAAAGAAATACTAGGAATCAATAGAAGAGTGTGTGAGCTGGTTCTAGTCAGCTGAGAAGGACTGGAATGGAGGATGAGTTCTTATATGATTCTAATTTTTAATCCTTGATCTTTAAGTTAGGAAGATTTATAACTTGCTCAGGATTACGTTTCTTTGCTGTTATATACTCTCTTTTCTCCCCAACCTTTTAGGAAGTTATCAAAAGAATTTTTAAACTTCTCTTTCCCTTTCCTGTTGGCTTCAGCTTCTGTGAGACCCAATATTTGGGGAGGAATTCAACATATTCACTGCATAATTGGAGAAATAAGAGAGAGCATGTAATTCTTGAGAAAGTAGTTCCAGAAAGGTATTGCAGGATCCGAATTAGAGTATGAGAAGTGACAAGTTTAATGAAAGGAGCCATGTACTTAAAGTAAACAAAGTCATGAAAATGTGGGACCTGAGTCTGAAGTTACTCTGTCCATTACCCAATTTGAACTTCAATACCTTCATAGGAGATTGATTATATGGTACTCTTTGTTATAGCATGCACCAAAATTTCAGATTTTCAGAAAAAAAAGCAAATATTTCATATAAACCATATTGTTTCTGCTGACTGGACATGAGCATGCTCATGAGCTAGTAGTTTTAATGACAAAATTATTTTAATGTCAAAATAAATGACATTCTAGAACTAATGAACAATGTAATTTTTAAAGGCAAAATAATATTTAAAATGGATAGTATATCATTATCAAGTATTTTTTTTCCAGTTTTACAAGAAACTGAGGGATCTACTATGATCCTGCACAAAATTCTTGTGCTGTATGTGATGGAGTTAAGTCAGAATAAAAATGTTCTATGAGGCATTTTGCTCTTAGATATCACATAAGAGCAGACTACATTTATGTATTTTATAGCAACATCTAGATATCAGTCACATGTTGGCAAAACAGAACACAGACCTGTGTCCTCAACTACAGGTCCCCCTTTATATTGTCATGTGTTATTAGAATTCTTTGTTCCTACCGACTAGATGTCAAATAACTTTTTCCTGTCTACTAGTTATAACAACCTAAACAAGACTTCAGGTATTGTCTTATATCCCCTAGAGGAGAAGAATCACTTGCTTTTATGTCTTAATCTATAGTTGTGGTTAATTTGAATTAAACAGTTTTCATAAGATAAATTAATATTGTAAAACTGGGAAAAATACTTGGTAATGATATACTATCCATTTTAAATATTATTTTGCCTTTAAAAATTACATTGTTTGTTAGTTCTAGAATGTCATTTATCAGCTTTACTTGGGCATGTGTTACATATAGGATTCCCTGATATGAGTTATATATTGCAATGGATTTTTTTATTAATTGCTTATAGTTATGTAACTGCCATTATAGTCAAGAAATAGAATTTTTTTACATCCATCTCCTTTTTTTTTTTACTTTTTTGTATTAGATATATTCTTCATTTACATTTCAAATGTTGTCCCCTTTCCTGGTTCCCCCACACAAAAGTCTCGTACCCCATCTCCCCTCCCCCTGTTCCCCAATCAACCCTCTCCCACTTCCCTGTCCTGGTATTCCTGTATACTGCTGCATTGAGCCTTCCAGGACCAAGGGCCTCTTCTCCCTTAGATGTCCAACAAGGACATCCTCTGCTGCCTATGCAGCTGGAGCCATGGGTAATACCATGTGCACTTTCTGGTTGGTGGATTAGTCCCTGGGAGCTCTGGGTGTACTGCGTGGCTCATATTGTTGTTCCTCCTATGGCACTGCAAACCCCTTCAGCTCCTTGGGTCCTTTCTCTAGCTCCCCCATTGGGGACCCAAATATTTTATTTCTATCACTGCATTGAAGATCTTTTCCTTCTTTTAAATTATAACCCCTTGTTCCTTCAAACACTGATCTGCTTTTCATTATCATACTTTTTTCTAGAATGTCATATAAATCAGGGTTCTCCACTGGCAGCTTGCATGGAATCCTTCCAAAGCTATAAGTGACGAAGTTTCCATGTCAGATATAGATTCATTCCTCCAAATCCTGTGTTCAAAGTTTGTGTTATTTTCTGAAACATATTTCTGAATGACACTAAGGGCAATGACAATAGACTATATTGTTTTGGAAGTCTCTTTGACTTCCCCAACCAACAACTCAAAAGGAGCTTTCCCATGCCCAGCACTGGGGGTTTTGTTAAATAGTATATATTTGGGGGGAGGGGTTACATTATCATCCTGATTTGGCATATCTTGATTAAAATATCCATTATAGGTTATATATAGTATATGCATATACACATAAACATGTGTATATCACATGTAATTTTGAGTAGCTATAAATTAATATAATACCCATTGGTTTTCTTTTCTCAAATATCCTCAGTGTAATTTACCCTTTCTCTTTCCCTCTCCCTCTGTAAAAGTTAACTCCAACCCTGGGAAAGTTTTCCCGAGTCACTTTGCCCATTTTACCCTTTATAGCAACTGTATCCTATTATTCTGTTTACTGCTCCCATTGTCCCTTTTTATACTCCTAGTGTCTGAAGTTACTCCAGGTTATATACTCATATCTACATTTTACCCATTCTTCTGATGGATACCAATAATGGTTCCATAATATTGATTGTAGCAATGCACAGACCCAGCAAGGGGATGAGGAAAAGACAGATGCAGAGATACAAAGACACAGAAAAGCTGGGATTCGGTTGTCTCTGTAGGAGAGCGATATTCAGGCTGTAAACATTCATGGAGGGAAAGCTACACTGACATTTTCTCTACCCACTGTCAACATTCACACTTGGATCAGAGGAAGCCCTTGCCATCCCTCTGATCCTCATCTGGGGAAGACTTTGCCACTCCCATGGGTATGAGGCCCTGGGAATCTTGACATGGTCGTGCCCGTGTCAAACAATACATACATTCACTTAGGACTTCACTGGCTTCTCACATCACCCCACATTTTATACATTCAGTATCGATCTTCACGATTAGTCCAGAGGCAGCTTGCTACTATTCTTGACATCAGACTCTAAGGATGATGAAAAAGGAAGAACATAGCAGCTTTTCCCCAAAGAAAATAAAAGGAATCTTTTCCCAAGTTAAAGAGATTGGAACCTCAAATTATGTCAAGATTAGCAGAGGAAACCAATGTGATCAAAAGCGTTTTGCTTTTCTAGGATGTGCTGACATAATTGGGCCACATCCATGCTATTATTATTGTGGGTACAAGCACACAGGAGGTGGATCCTAATTAATTCCTAATTATCCTGTCAAAGAATCTCAAGGCTGTAACTCACCTTGAATAGTTGAACGGAGCCCATTGGGACTCCAGGTGGTTAGAGAAATAACCACCCAAATGAAAGAACTCATTAGAAGAAGCCTATGGCTTCTCCCTTGACTGGTTTTATCTGCATGGACATATCAGAAATGATAGCTGTTGGGTGATTTGGGTTAGGCTGTTCAAAAAGCTGGGCAGCATTTTATTTATTTATTTATTTATTTATATTTTTGTTTATAATATAACTACCTTATTTGTTTACAGTAGAATTACCTCATTACCCCATTTTCTTTCCTCCTTCCAAATCCTCCATATCTCCTTGCTCTCATCTATGGTTTCTTTTTTATTAATTGTTGCATATATGTATGCATATATTACTTGTATGTATGTTTTCAGGGTTAGCCATTTGGCATTAGATAACCAATTGATGTGCTCTTCCCTAGAAAAGACTATGTCTTCAGCTCTCTGTCTTCCTTAGTTTCTTCTAGTTCTTCGTATAGTGTTGAGGCCTCATGAGCTTTCTACATTACCAGGTTTACTGGTGTTGTCTTTGTTCAACTCATGTTTAGGCTGCCATGTTGGTAAGACTTTATGGGTATAGCTTCTGGTATTCCTAGGAAACAAAAATTTCACAGCAAACTCCAGATCCTCTGTCTTTTACATTATTTATGCCCCTGGTTCTGCAATGATACCTGAGCCTTAGGTACAGAAGTTGTATTACAGATGTATGTGTTAAGAGCAAAGTCCACAACTCCACATCTTATTGCTTTTAGTTTTCTCTCCTGGTCTCCATCTATTGCAAAGAGAATTTTCCTTGAAATGTTCATTTAATCTATTTATGTATGTATTATAGGTTGGAAGCTATACAGTAGACTGAGGATTAATATTCACATTATATAAAGAACTCAAAATAGAATCAAAACAAAACAAAATATGACCCATTCCATAAATGGTTCTGGGACTTGAATAGAGAATTCTCAAAAGAAGGGGAAAAATATGTCATAGGTCTCACAAAATGTTCATTTTCCCTAGAAGTTAAGGAAATGCAAATCAAAATAGCTCTGAGATTTTATCTTACTCCAGTCAGAATGATAAAGGTCAACAGAACTGATGACAAATGCTGAAAGAAATGTAGGGGAAAGAGAACTTCCTTCCTCATTGTTGAAAACTGGTCCATCCACTTTGGTAATCAGCATTCCTTCATGGATTCTGCTGCAGTTCTTGCCCCCATGTTCCTGTCTGGAGTTCTAGTCCTTACTTTCCTAGTATTGGAGGACTGTTGTAAGATGAGTTCTAAGATGAAATAAACCATTTTCTCCCCAAGTTGCTTTTGGTCATGCTGTTTAGCACATCAACAGAAACCATAACAAAGCGTATGTATATTTAAAACTTTGAGAACATTTAAAAATGTTTAAGATATATGTCCTCTTCTTGTACCACTATGAACATACAGTTATAGGCAAATAGCAATCAAGCACTCTTTAAATGCCAACACTTTTAGGAAGTAAGCCATCTCTTAGTAATGCATGCTCCCAAGATATTGATTACTGTGTTCATGACTGGATAGGGAAAATGAGAGTGAGACTAGTGAATAGTATTGGGTTGATAGATCACATGTGAAGGAGAGGGATGGAAAAAGAAGGGGTCATCAGTAGGGACAAAGGCGATGAGGTAATTCTGGTTAAAGATAGACTGAAAAGATAGGAGTAAAGGAATACAGTCAGATGATTTGAAACATCCCCAGCTCTTAAGAACTAGAGGCAGAAACCTCTCAGACTAGGCTACTCTGAAAGCCTAGTAAAAGGATAAAATAGAGGGAATAGGAAGAGGAGGAAAACCAAGAGAAGAATGCCACAAAAATGTGACAGTGGAAGGGAAGGAGGAAGAGGGAAACGCAGAGGGGAAGAGGAGAGATTGGGAAAGATGGAGAGATAAGGAGAAGGAAAGGGAGAGGGGAAGAGGAAAGAAATGAGGAAAGGGTGAGGGATATGGGAGAACAGAGCTGGCCTGATAAATGGGCATTAGGTACTCAGTAAAGGAGGAGTAAATGTAAAGGAGACAGGCTGGCTGGGAATGTAGTCTGAATAGTCTCTTCCCTGTTTCCTTCCTCCAGTCTCAACTCACAGGGTGTCATTATTGGATTCCAGATTCCTCTGAGACCCCTGGGTAGTCATTGTGAATTCAATTTACAGATGTTGGTCTTGTTAGTGGACATTTCTTTACGGATTGGGACACAATAGACAGTGGTCACCTTTCTGAGGTTTTTCAGTAGTCCATTTGACAGTAGTGGCCCTTCTCTGAACAGTAGTTGCTGGTGTCTGGTGCCTAGTTTGGAGTCTGTATCTGTACTCGCCTACAGACTCTGGTTCTGACCATATTTCTACCTTGATTAGGAAAGGCAGGAGGATCCGCAATTCAAGACTAACTTAGGCTATATATTAAGACCTAACTGTTAATGTATTATGTTTTCCAGTTGAATTGTTGTTAAGTAATCAGAGTGCAACCCCAAAACACCAAGTATAACAGGCTATAAACATATTTTCTGACTTCCTCTGAACATTTTCTAGTCTAGAAAAACCATTAACTCTAACCAAACCAAGGCAAAGGGAACAGAGAATAAAATTTATTACACACTGAGTTTTTAACTCTCCAAATAGAATACAGCAGCGCCAATGTCAACTCCCCTCGGTGAACGTCAGTATAGGATGTATCCAGTATTATGTGTCATGATACATAGAGAAAACCCTATTTGATGTTTCCATCCAAGTCTCAAAGGTTTTGCCTCAGTTCTACGGTCATCTGCCTCATGGCAGGTGGTGTTTCCATGTGCGATTCAGGCTTCAAGACATGGTATCCAAGCAATCTTTTTATCTCCATCAAAGCTCCCTTCTGTGTAATGTGCTTCTTTTGTTTTTCTGCCTTTTAGAATTCTTTGAGTTTTGTGTAATCTTTTGGCAAACTCTATTATGCTAGAGATCACTAAGGTTCCTGAACCTCAATATTTGTACTTTATTCCCAGATTTGGCAAGTTTTCAGCTACCATTTCTTTAAATGAGTTTCTTTTTCTTTCTTTCTGTCTGTTTCTTCTTCTGAAACTTGAGTTTTGAAAATATTAGATTTTTTTTACTGTATCCTATGGATTCTGTAAACATTTTTTATTCTTTTTTCCCCTTTCTTGTCCTTTGTAGCAGCAAATGATCTGCTGGATTCACGTGCTCATTTTCTGCTTTATCTTGCCTCCCCTTTAAGCTTTGTTTCCATGTTCACTCAATGTAGTCTGTGGCTCCTAAGAATTTATTTGCTTTTTTTGTGTGTCTGTTAATGTTTTCAGCTTCTTATTTTGATTTTGCGCTGTTTTCTCATTTTGTTAGTTGTTTATACTTGTTCTCTTAATTCACTTGACCTCTTTCAAGGAATTATTTTGGGTTCTTTTGTTCATTTAATTAATTAATATATTCAATTTACATCCCCTTCCCCTTCCTCCTCTCCACCCAGGCCCTCCCTCTTACCTTCCTCCCCCCCCCCCCCCCCCATCCTTTTCTCCTCAGAGAAGGGTAGCCAGGTAGAATGCATTTGGGCAGTAGATGCAGTGTCACAATGAATCCTGTCTGGGTTTATGCAGTGGTTCCATGGCTGAGTGAAACGGCTATATTGTTAGTTTTGTATACTATATTGACAAGAGCTGTGGAAGATGCACAGAGGCTTTGAGAATATTGGGGTCCTTATCTATACAAGTGTGTCTGCCGGCTAGATTTCATTGGTGGAAAACAATGCTAGTGGTTTACCTGAAAGGCCATTTTTAGACAAGTGTGTGGTGGCAGAGACAAGCTTTTTTTTTTTTTTCAAAGTCACAAGACCTAGGATGAGAAAGAATCAGTTGGGTCAATGGAGTTTACATTTGTTTTGAGAACTTGGTTGCACATGGCAGTAAGTCTGGAACAGGGGGCATGTTGGATTCTTACAAACCCACACTTGGTAGTTCAGAGTCATTGAGACAGAGTCACTGAGACAGAGCATTCAAGGATGATGTAGCTAAAATAACGATAGGAAATAAAGATAATATCTTAGGAAACTGTCAAATGTGAAAGCTTGGTTGCTGGGCTGGGATGTCTCAAGTAGGAACAGTTCAGACAGGGCAGACATCTGGAAGGGAGAAATTTTGTAAACCAAGGGCCTGGATAATATTAAAGCTACAAGACTTGGTCCTTTGGGTAGGATAACTGTACCAGGAATTGCTTAGCTCTATTTAGGAGAATACTTAGTTCTAAGTGGGTGGGTTGGTGAGCAGGGGGAAGGAGGGGATGAGATAGGGCATTTTTGGAGGGGAAACCAGGAAAGGGGATAACATTTGAAATGTAAAGAAAGAAAATATCTAATAAAAGGGTTTAGTATAACATACTTAGTAGCTAGGCAGTGGTAGTGCATGCCTTTAATCCCAGCACTTGGNAGAGAGAGAGAGAGAGAGAGAGAGAGAGAGAGAGAGAAGAAGAAGAAGAAGAAGAAGAAGAAGAAGAAGAAGAAGAAGAAGAAGAAGAAGAAGAAGAAGAGATAGAATGTATCATATACCCAGAGAATGCAAAGGCAAAAATAATGCCTGATGCAAAACAAACTAAAACCTCTGGAGTCTTCATTCATTGATAAAGGCTGGAGTCGGGCTGCTCCTATATTAACAGTAAGATATCTCATCAGTAGAAGCTGCTAGGACTGACATCTCTTCTGAAGAACTAATCACCTGGGTCTGTGACCTTGAACATTTAAGCATCTTTACTGGTGAAAGCTGTGCTTGATGCCTTGAGTCCATGAAGACTACTGAGGGCCAAATGAAGACACCTGTTAGATCAGCAGTTCTCAACCTGTGTGTCACAACCTCTGCGGGGGTCAAACAGGCTCGCCTAAAGACCTCCAGAAAACACAGATATTTACATTATAACTCATAACTATAGCGACATTAGTAATGAAGAAGCAATACAAATAATCTTATGGTTGGAGGTCACCACACTATGAGAAACTGTACTAAAGGTAAGAGCATTAGTTTGAGTACCACTGTGTTAGATTCCCGTGTCAAGCAAGACTACAGGAATGGAATATGTAGGGAAATGATCCTGATCTTTCTACCCCTTTGTGGGGTGATTTTTTTTTCTTCTACTATATTATACCTTCTTAAGTAAATTCTTGAACTCTCCCATAGTTATATTTCTTCAAGATGTTGCCAAATTGTTGAGTTTTGTTAGGAAAAGAGGAGAAGCTGGCATCTCCTACTGTACCATTCACTTTGCTGATATCCTCTAACCAAAAATTGGGTTCAAAGTATTTAATGATTTTTGCTATTGTTGTAAAAGGTATTTTATTAAAAACTCAATTTTCTGAAGTTACTGGCTATATAGAAATATAATTTCTTTATGTTTCCTTTCTTTCCCCTTTTCATTTCTTTTTTACTATTATTCTTTAATCCTTTTTTATGATCCAGTCTTTATCATCCTCCTGGTCTGCCCTAAGACCACTTCCCATCCCATATCTTCTATCCACCCCCAACCCCCACCCCACTAGACCTCCCCACTCCCTAGGGCCTCCAGTCTCTTGAGGGTTAGATGCATCTTCTCTCACTGAGCCAGGCCAGGCAGTCCTTACTGTATATGTGTTGGGGACCTCATGTCAGCTGGTGTATGCTGCCTGGATAGTGGTCCAGTGTCTCAGAGATCTAGGGGGTCCAGGTTAATTGAGACTGCTGGTCTTCCCATGAGACTACCCTCCTCCTCAGCTTCTTCAAGCTTTTCTCCAATTCAACCACAGGAGTCCCTGGCTTCTGTCCATTGCTTGGGTGTAAACATCTGCATCTGACTCTTTTAGCTGCTTGTTGGGCCTCTCAGAGGACAGCCATGCTAGGCTCTTGACTGTAAGCACACCATAGCCAGTCATAGTGTCAGACCTTGGAGCCTCCCCTGGAGCTGGATCCCGATTTTGGCCTGTTACTGGACCTCTTTTCCCTCAGGTTCCTCTCCATTTCTGTCCCTGCAGTTCCTTCAGACAAGAACAATTCTGGGTCAGAGCCTTTGACTGTGGGATGGCAACCCCATCTCTCCTCTTGATGCCCTGTCCCTCCACTAGAGGAGGACTCTACAAGTTCCCTCTCCCACTGTAGGGAATTTCACTAAGGTCCCTCCCTCTGAGTCCTGAGAGTCTCTTATATCCTGGGTCTCTGGTACAATCTAGAGGGTCCCCCATCTCCTACCTCCTGAGGTTGCCTGTTTCCATTCATTCTGCTGACTCTCAGGGCTTCAGTCATTTGCCCCTACACAATACCCGATCATGTTGCCCCCTACCCAGGTCTGTTGTCCCCTCTCCTACCCAGGTCCGTCCCTCCCTCTGCGCCCCCCCCCCACCTGTGATTGCTTTCTTCTCCCTCCCAAGTGGGACTGAGGCATCCTCACTTGGGCCCTTCAGCTTGTTAACCTTCTTGAGTTCTGTGGATTGTATTTTGGATATTCTGTACTTTTTTTGGCTAATATCCACTTATTAGTGAGTACATAGCAATGCCTGTCCTTTGGGGTCTGAGTTACATAACTCAGTGATCACTCATGATATTTTCTAGTTCCATCCATTTGCCTGCAAAACTCATGATGTCCTCATTCTTAATAGCTGAGTAGTATTCCATTGTATAAATGAACATTTTCTGTATCTAAGCTCAAGTCCAAGTAGATCAAGGACTTTAACATAAAACCAGATAAACGTAATCTAATAGGAGAGAAAGTGGGAAAGAGCCTCAAACTCATTGGCACAGGGGGAACCTAAACAGAACACCAATGGTTCATGCTCTAAGTTCAAGAATTGATAAGTGGGCCCTCATGAAACTGGAAAGCTTCTGTAAGGCAAAGGACATAGCCAATAGGACAAACTGGCAACCTACAGATTGGGAAAAAGTCTTCACTAATAGCACATCTGATAGAGGGCTAATATCTAAAATACATAAAGAACTCAAGATGCTAACCACCAAAAAACAAACAACCCAATTTAAAAAAATGGGCTATAGAGCTAAACAGAGAATTCACAACAGAGGAATCTCAAATGGCTAAGAAGCACTCAAAGAAATGTTCAAAGTCCTTAGTGTTAGTATTCTGTCTCAGCTCCACCCTACAATTACCTGGCAACAGCCCCCCATAGACCTGGCCCAATATAAAAGGGGCTACTTGCCCCTCCTTTCTCTCTCTTATCTCTCTTGCCTCTTGGCACTCTCACCTCTCT
>BDUI01000458.1:160093-170440 GCA_002335545.1 Apodemus speciosus | reverse complement strand
CTCTCTCTGCCTCCACTACATCATTAACTCCCATCCTCTGCCCTGAATATAAACTCTATACCATGTCTGTGTGTGTCTGGTCCCTCAGGGGAAGGGATGCCTGGGCATGGGCCCCGCCAGGCACCCCCTTCCCCACACCACCATGCCACATTCCCTAATCCCCTTTCTCTCTCCTTTATAAACCCATCACTTAGTCATCAAGGAAATGCAAATTAAAACGACCCTGAGATTCCACCTTAAACTAATCAGAATGGCTAAGATCAAAACTTGACAGCAGATGCTGGAGAGGATGTGGAGAAAGAGGAACTTCAACAGTGAATTGGGTTCCTTTTATCCACATTCCTTTAAGCATTTCCTCTTCCTTGTTTTGTTAGTCTTTTCTGTTCTTACTGGGCAAAGGTGAAATCTCAAAATGGTTTAGATTGCATTTCCGCAGTTGCTAGGGACAATGGACATTTTAAAAAATATGATTCTTTTTTCGGTTTCTTCTTTTGAGAACTATGTTCATTTTTCGAATGGGTCATTTTTTTTTCAAATCTTTGTTTTTTAGCTCTTTATATATCATAGATACTAACACTTTATCAGAGGTAGAATCATTCTGTTGGCTTCCTCATCAGTCAGATTATTTCCTTTTTTTATTTTAAGTTGATTGTTTTATTTTGTCTTTTTTTTTTTTTTTGGCTATACAGAAGCTATTTAGTTTTATGAGGTCAATTGTAGCCTTAATTCCTGGGCAAACAGAATCCTGTTCCTACATCTAGATGTCATTTAGGATACTGCTTATGTTTTTGTTTAGCTGTTTTAGTGTTTTGGGTTTCACATTTAATCTTTGTTTAGAATTAGTTTTTGTACAGGATCATAGATATAATAAGGAATGTGATAAGAATTCTGATTGGGATTGCATGGAATCTGTAAATAGCTTTTGGTACAATGGTAATTTTCACAATATTAATTCGACCTATCCATGAGCATAGGGTATCTTTCCATTTTCTAGTATCTTTCTCTGTCTCTTTCTTCTGAGGTTTAGCGTTGCTATCATAGCGGTCATTCACTTCCTTGGTTTAGTTTACTCCTAGATGCTTTATTTTCTATGAGGCTGTTGTAAATGGGATCTCTTTCCCTGTGTTTGTTGTTGGAATATAGAAAATCTATGGATGTGTGCAAGATGATTCTGTATCCAGTCCTTTTGGAGAAAGTGTTCTTATTTTGAGAAGTTTTCTGATACATTTTTAGGGTCTCTCATGTATAATATCATGCCGCCTACAAATAACATTGTTGGTTTCTTCTTTTCCTATTTGTATCCTTTTAGTTTCCTTCTCTTCTCTTATTTGATCACAATATTAAGAAGGAGTGGGAATAGTGGTCATCTCTGTCTCATTACTGACTTCAATGGGATTTTTTTGAGCTTTTGTAATACATATCTTAGATTATGTTGAGTTGTTCTCTCTTGTTCTACTCTCCCTGAGGTTTTTATCATGAAGTAATATTAGATTTAGTCAAAGGCCTCTTTGTGATGCATTTATTATGATGATCATGGGATTTTTCTTTTCAAGTCCATTTATGTAGTTTATTATAATTATTGACTTGGATATGTTGAACCATCCCTGCATCTCCAGGATAAAGCTAACTTGGTCATAGTATATAATCTTTTCGATATATGTCTATATTCATTTGCAAGTATTTTATTGTGTATTTTAAAGTCTGTGTTCATCAGGGATATTGTATTAAAGCTTTCCTTTTGTAGTGTCTTTATTTGATTTGGGCTTTAGAGTGACACTGGCTTTGTAGAAGGAGTTTGGGAGTGCTCCTGATATTTCTTGTCTTTTTAAAAAAAAAAAAAACAATAGTTTATACTGTCAGGCCTTGGTGCCTCCCCTTGAGATGGATCCTAGTTTGGGCCTGTCACCGGACCTCCTTTCCCTCAGTCTCTTCTCCATTTTTGTCCCTGCAGTTCTTTTAGACAGAAACAATTCTGGGTCCGAGTTTTGACTGTGGCATGGCAACCCCATCCCTCCACTTGATTCCATCTTTCTACTGAAGGCGGACTCTACTTTCGAGTTCCCTTTCCCCACTCTTGGCCATTTCATCTAAGGTCCCCCTGACACTATTACTGATGCTATGGTGTACTTACAGACAGAAGCCTAGCTTGGCTGCCCTCTGAGAGGCCCAACAAAAAGCTGAAAGAGTCAGATACAGATACTTACACTCAACCAATGGACAGAAGCCAGGGACCCCTATGGTTGAATTAGGGAAAGGCTGGAAGAAGCTGAGGAGGGCAACTCCTTGGGAAGACAAGCAGTCTCACTAACCTGGACCCCCAAGATCTCTCAGACACTGGACCACCAACCAGAAAGCATACACCAGCTGATATGAGGCCCCTGACACAGATACAGCAGAGGACTGTCTGGTCTGGCTCAGTGAGAGAAGATGCACCTAACCCTTGAGAGACTTGAGGCCCCAGGGAGTGGGGAGGCCTGGGGATTAGGGATGGGATGGGGGCGTCTTCATGGAGACAGGGGTGGGGAGAGAAGGAATGGGATGAGGAACTGTCTGTGGGTGGACTGGGAGGGGATAACAACTGGACTATAAAAAAAGATTAAAGAATAATAATAAAAAAAAGAACAACAACAAAAAGAATCCAAAACCAAACGAAACAAGACAAAAACCCGAATAGTTTAAGAAGGACTGGCTGTAGATTTTTGAATGTCTGGTTTAATTCCCCTGTGGATCCATCTGGCTCTAGGACTGTTTGTAGCTGGAATGCTTTTTATTATTTCTGTTTCAAGATTCTCCTTTGTTACACATCTGTTTAGGTTGTTGATCTCTTCTTGGTTTAATTTTGGCGGATTGGCTTAATCTAGAAATTCATGTCTTTCTTTTAGGTTTTCCAGCTTAATGGTACATAGGGCTTTTGTTTTTTTATATTGCCCTATAATACTCTGAATTTTTTTGGTGTCTATTGTAATGTTTCCCTATTCCATTCTCATTTTGTTAATTTGGGTCATTGATTTTTGTTTTTGTTTTTCCATTTGGTTAGTTGGGCCAAGGGTCTGTTAATTTTATTTTCACAAAGAACCTTAATTTTGTCAATTCTTTGCATTTTCCTAGTTTATTAATTCGTACTGTGATTTTTATTATTTTGTGCAATCAACCAAATTTGGATTTGGTTTATACTTGTTTTCCCAAATTTTTTGTTGGGTCCTTAAGTCATTTATTTGTGCTTTTTCTGGTATTTTAGTATAGACATTTGAAGTATAAATTTTCCATTAAGTTGCACACCGGAGGTTTTGTTACGTTGTATTTCATTTTCATTTAGTTCCAGGAAATATTTTATCTCTTCTTTGATCCATCCATCATTCAGTAGTAAGTTGCTTAATCTGCATGAGTTTGTATTTACTAGAGATTTGTTTGCTGTTGATTTTAAGTTTTATTGCATTATTGTCAGATAGGATACATGAAGTTATTTGAATCTTTCTGAATTTGTGAAGGTTTTTTGTCCCAGAGTGTGATCCATTTTAGAAAAGCTTCTATGTGCTGCTGAGTAAAATATGTATTCTTTGGTGTGTGGTTGGAATATTCTGTATAGTTTCATGAGGACATTTGACATAGACCATTTAATTCTGATGTTTCTATGGGTATTTTTGTCTAGATGACCCTTCTATTGGATAAAGTATTATTAATGTGTTGATGTTAATCTATCTTTAATTCCAGTAATATAATTTTTGATGAAATTGGGTACACCAGAGTTTGGTGATACATATTTAGGATAATAATGTCTTCTTAGTTAACTATTTACTTATTAGAAAGAAGTTTCCCTCTTTATTTCTTCTGATTAGTTTTAGTTTGAAGTCTATTTTGCCAGATATTAGGATAGTGATGCCTGTTTGTCTCCTGATCCTTTTGAATAGAATACTTTTGTCCATTCTCTTACTCTTCTTTAAAGCTAATGTATTTCTTATAAACAGTAGATAGGTTTTTTTTTTTTATCCATTCAGTCAGCCTATGTCTTTTGATTGGAGAATTGATGCCATTGCTATTTAGAGTTATTATTGAAATGTGTATGTTAATTGTGGTCATTATGTTGCTAATTTTTGTGGGTTTTGTGTGTGTGTATGTGTGTGCACATGATTTTTAGTAGTGTTTTGGGTTTTAGTAATCATGGTTCATATTTCTTTCAACAGTCTCTTGGCTGTGTTCATTTCTCTTTTCTGCCTAAAATATTGCTTGCCTGTATTTTCCTTACATTTGACCTGATAGATAAATTTTTTCTCTTTTAAAATATTTATTTTTATTTTGTATGTATTAATGTTTTGTCCACATGTAACCATGAAGGTCAAAAGAGTGCTGGGTTCCCTGAAACTGGAGTCAGGAAGGGATGGGGTGATGAGTGAGCCCGGGGTGCTCGATGTCATATAATGACAAGTTTTTCTTTCTGTTTCAAAGATGGCATAGAGCTTTGCTGGATAAGTCTAGGTTTGTTACTGTGTTCTTTTTGTACTTGAAATATCTTGTTCCATGCTTCTTTCACTTTCAAGGTTTCCCTTAAAATATGAGCTGTTATTCTGATGTGTTTTCCTTTTTATATGGCTACTGATTTGAATATTTTTCCTTTGTTCTATACACTTAGTGTTTTAACTATTGCAGACCATGGGGATTTCCTTTTACTTTTTTGCCTATTTGATGCTTTGTGTACTTCTTAGATCTGTAAGGATATGATTTTCCTTGGTACAGGCAAGTTTTCTTCTATGGTATCTATCCTTCTTTCTCATCTATTCTTATAATTTATTGAGCAGTAGTTGTAGGTTAGTGGCAGGAATGAGAAGTCCTGTCATAACCCTTAGAGGTTGAAAATGTTTCAGTGGTGTAAATAGCCCAGGGCGCTGGATATAGGCCCAAACTAGACTAGGAGCTTGGGGAGGGTGTGTGGTAGGGACATCAGGCAAACTAACCCATCTAGGCCCTGGAGAGACTAATTCCTACCTTTTTAAAGATATACAAATAATGTTCTTTTGTAGAATGTCAATTTAGTTGTTTGTTTTATGTTTCGAACAAATTCTAGTTGCTCTCAAGATCAGCAAGTAACGTGTGGTTTTTCTCTTGATCACAGGCCCTTGTTACAAGAGGTACCTTACTTACAATTATTCAGCTTCAATTTTGTTTCCAATTCCTCATAATTGCTAAATCAATTTTATAATTGGTTTGTGTAGCTACCAACTGTGTAGCTATCTTTTAATATTTTTATTACTAAATTATGACTCGAATAAAAACTGGCATTACCTTAGTATTTTTACATGTGAAGATTCGTCTATTAGACTTCTTTAGGGTCCTCAGAGCCTTTATTTTTCCCCTTCTTTTCTCTATAGCAAGACGGATTCTGGATATACTCTGAATATTGTAACAACCACCTGGATGCCTGCATGGAACTCTCCAAGCTGATGAAGGACAGCCGCTATCAACACTTCTTTGAGGCCTGCCGCCTCTTGCAGCAGATGATCGACATTGCTATCGATGGTTTTCTTTTGACTCCAGTACAGAAGATCTGCAAATACCCCTTACAATTGGCCGAGCTCCTAAAGTATACTGCCCAAGACCACAGGTAAGGYGCTTTAAGGACATAGAAGGAAATGGCTTTTAAATATTGCCATTTAACAATATATAGCTTTTTCTGTTTCTGAGCTCCGGTTACTTTATCTGTAAAGTAGGATATATTCCTGCTTATGTCACAAGCCCTAGAGAGTTGCTTATACAGTTGTGAGCTATTCTGCACACAAAGTCACATACATGATCTTATATGTAATTTATACCCCACCTTCATGGCCTACAGCTTACAGCTTGGCTTTTAATACTAGGATTAGCCTCAGGAATCAAGCCTGACAAAGTAAGTGCTTAACCATTTATTCCATTCTGTTTGAAAGACTCAGATGTCCTGCTAATATCCTTCCTAACTAGTACCAATCCTAAATTCTTTCAATAAAGCTAATTCCCTTGTTTGCTTATTTAGCTTTTCTATGCTTTTTTTTTACCCCACCCACTATACATTTTATATAGACTTAGAATATAATCGAGGGAAAACAGATTGAGACTTTCCTTGAAGGTTTTTATTTCTTTGATTTTTAAGTATTTTTCTTTCTTCCTTTCTTTCTTTTTCTTCTTCCTCCTCCCTTCTTCCCTTCCTTCTCTTCCTCCTCCTCCTTCATTGAGACTGGGTCAAACGATGTATTTCTGCCTAGACTGCAACTCATTATGTAGATAGACCAAGCTGGTCTCTAGCTGAAACATACCTGCTTCCCGAGTGCTAGGATTAAAAGCATGTGCCCCCACACTCCACAGTTCTTAAATATTTTCAAGAGAAATAACCCAACAGAGGCTATGAAGGCTATCTCTTTGAGTGGAAGTGATGTATTTCATCTCTTAGCACCATGGCATATGCTAAAAATCATCCCCATTGATGGTGGTGGCTTACAGTTTATCAGCCCCAGCCTTTCACATATTTTATCTTGCAATTTAGGAGACTCAGAATATTTCTAGCTTGTCTTTATTTGGTATGAAATTTCTGACTTTGGACTTATTGGTTTAACTCTTAGCACTCATTCTTATAAGAAGAAATAAGCCCCTTGCTCAAGTTCCCAGGCTTTCATCTTGACATATTTTTAAATAAAATAGAATCACATCATTTTCCTACTCCATCTCCTCCCTCTTACCCTTGTCATGTCATTTCTCCTGTTCCCACATGGCCTTTTCTTCTTTAGTGATTCTTGTTATATATGCATATAAATGAATACAATCTGCTGAATCCATTGTATGTTTGTTGCCTGAATATGTGTTCCTAGGGCTGATCACTTGGTGTTGGATAAATAATCTGGAGGCTTATCCCTTCCTCGTCTATTTCCAATGATGAAGGCTCATGGTCACAGATTATTTGGCAGTTTCTACATCTACTTCCAATATTAGAAGTAGACATCTACCACTTAACTGAAGGATACTTGGTCTCATGACTGTGGGCTAAAGACTTACAGGAGTAGCAATATGCCCAATGAAGAAGAGGATAAAGACAAAAGACAAAGCCATAGAAAAACTATTTTTCAGGTCTCAGGAAGCTATATTAAGATGCCCCAGACTAGCCGGGCGTGGTGGCGCACGCCTGTAATCCCAGCACTTGGGAGGCAGAGGCAGGCGGATTTCTGAGTTCGAGGCCAGCCTGGTCTACAGAGTGAGTTCCAGGACAGCCAGGACTACACAGAGAAACCCTGTCTCAAAAACAAAAAACAAAAAAAAACAAAAACAAAAACAAAAACAAGATGCCCCAGACAAGTTGTAGGCAAGTGGGAGAGTATTAGAGACTTACCCTGATAGAAATGTCTGAAATGAGACAGCCAGAGCAGTCTCTGAGGTAGAAGACAGGATGAAAAGTAATAGACAGTAAATGAAATTCCATTTGCTTATAAAAGGATGGCATAATTGTGCCTTACCTAAATTAAGAAGAAAAGGAAAAATATATAATGGAATGATGGTTAGTTGATATGTCTAAAACTAAAAAATCTTGGTTCCATCACTCCAATAGTGGGTGGTAGCCAACCATCAAAGCCATTTTCTTCTTGTTGTACTCACTTTTAAAGCTAGTGGTACAGATCAGATGTGATAGCATTCACTCTTGAATCACTGTAAGAAAAGACAGCCAGCTAAATGGCAAGACTAACAATTATAGGTCCACAGCCATGATTGCCTAATACTTGTGGTCAGGAAGAGCACTTTATCACCGATATCCAATTCAATGTCGTGTTTATGATGGCCTTTGAAGATTAAGATAGTAACTAATACAACTGAGAAACTAATTTTTTTTAGCTTATTGAAGTTTAAATATGACTATGGTACCATTCCGGATGGAATAATTCTATGATTACCTCCCAGAAAGTAGATTAAAATACTGGTACCTCAGATCAATAAAAGGAAAGACACGGAGCATAGGGAACTGCGCCTGAAGAACTACAGTACTTATTTCTGTCATAACTGCCATTACTGTCATTACATTTCTGTCTAACTGGCTTAGTCAGCCTTGTCAGGGAGAAACACTGACAAGGAACAAGCAATGTGACAAGATGCATAATGTGACAGTGGGAACAAATGTGAAGTTTTACAGGTGAATCTGAGCAATCAACAGTTCAAGAACCACTTGAGAAATACAGCTCCCAGAAAGCATGTTTTGAAGAGACTTAGAAAGTGTAACTAGTCCGTAATTACATGCAATATGGCTGACTCACCATAATACCAGAAAACATTTTAAGGTTCAAAATATGAATACTTCTATCTTTCTTGAGAAATAACAAATTTATTAACAGAAAAGTCTGTTACTACAGTGGATAAAATGCAATAGCGTTTGAGGTCTATAATTCTGGAACGTGTGCAAAGTACAGATTGGAGTACTAGAGGTACCTAAGAGGAGGTATTGCATGGTATCTGTCCTGGCGTCTAGAACTCCCCTCCTTTGGCTTGTTCCATCACCCTATTCTCTAATATATTAACAACATGGAAACAACATTTTTGCATCCTTTTCTCACAACTATTTTTCCAATCAGTGCTGGGAAAGTAAAAAGGCTACAACCACAAGATAGTTTAGCTTTACTGAGAGAAGATATTAATACTGAGCTGTAATGAATCTCATTGCCTTCTCAGGTCATCCTGTCTGTGCCAAATGGCT
This sequence comes from Apodemus speciosus, assembly GCA_002335545.1. Lineage (NCBI taxonomy): Eukaryota > Metazoa > Chordata > Mammalia > Rodentia > Muridae > Apodemus > Apodemus speciosus. Next base: position 161,745 of record BDUI01000458.1, on the reverse strand, counting down.
GGAATCTCACTTTCAGTCTGCCTTTCATAATAGCTATTCAATTGGAAATCAGGTCAGACAAGTAGACAAAATTGGGTAAAGTGATATGACTCTCAACACACAAATTATCAAATGTTTCCAGAAGCTGGGATGTAGGTTGTACTTCTCAGACCAAGAATTCTATGGGAGGTATCCTGTATCTGCCACAAGAGAAATGTTTAATGCTTAAGTACTTAATCTTATGGATTAAGAGTAAAACAATATGTATTGATGAGTACATTTATTTATTAAACCCATCAATAAATTCTGCCAAAATTCTCCCCATTTTCTGCATAAGAAAATTGAATCAAGTGTGACACTTGCTAAAGACAACACTGATAGTGATAATACTGGGTATGAAATTAGAGTCTGGCTTCAAATTCTGTGTTCTCATGCATTATGCTATACTGATCTCCTCATTGTACCAGAGGAAAAACAGCACCATTATTCCGTAGTGACCACAGTAACTCGTTAGAAATACAGATAAAAGAGATGACTAGGATGTCTGGACTGTATCATGTATAATGCTTCTGTCTTGTTCCTTGGCTGGTTTTATCAGGTAAGTCACAAAATAGAGAGGTATACATTTTAAAGAGGACTATTCCCTTTGAAAAGAGTTTACAGGTAGGATATCTACAAGGCTGGTATGGTTTTTGTATGAACATAAGTCACATAGTCATCCAAAAATAGGACTGGAAATGTAGTTATTCTCTAGATGATGTGAATTACTATCTGATAATCCAGACTCCTACTAAAGGAGGAAGAACAGAATGGATTTAGGAGTGGCGTATTGCACATTGGTTCATCCACATTTCACTCTTACTTCTTCCCAGTGATTACAGATATGTCGCAGCTGCTTTGGCTGTTATGAGAAATGTGACTCAGCAGATCAATGAACGCAAGCGACGTCTGGAAAATATTGACAAGATCGCGCAGTGGCAGGCCTCTGTCCTAGACTGGGAGGTAGGCCCTTTATCAGTAGGGGTTTTGGGAGGCCCCACTTGCTTGTTGAGCAAGCTATAACTACCATTCTGGCCAAGCTCTGTTTTCATCATTATTCTAAAAATATTCTGTCACCTAGTCATCCCAGTGTGGACACCCACAGTTTTTTTTTTTTTTTTAACTTAGAGAGGAAGTGACTGAAATCATCATGCTTTCCTTGCCAAATGCGACAAACTAGGAGTGATAACACTTCTTACTCATCTCTCAGGTCCAGGTTGTGTGACCTGATAGCATGTAGGCTGACATAACCAAGATGGAAAATGTCAGCAGGAAGGAAGTGGCATTTTTTTTATTTTCTATATTCTTTGTTTACAAAACTTCATGGTGATAGCAGAGAAGTAGATCTAATACCTTGTTGTGTGACCCTCAACTCAGATAGAATTTTCTGTGTTTAAATAACGCTATTTCTTTTAACATTTCAAATTGTTTAGTCTCTCCCAAGGTGAGCATTATTAGGATTAACAAAGAGTTGGTCAATGTTCAGACAAAATCTTTTTTCTTCTACTTCTGTTCTTCCTAATGTGGATGATTTAAAAACACCACAATATTTATCAGTTGATACATTTTTATTCTGTTTGATAATGTCTTCTAAGGGTAGAATACCGTGATATGATATATATATACACATATAC
>BDUI01000458.1:137695-155649 GCA_002335545.1 Apodemus speciosus | reverse complement strand
CCTCTTGCTTATAAGGAGAAGCCATCACTGTCCCAGACTTAAAGTAATGGGCTCTCCTTTCTTTGTGTGTTTTTGCCTTTGTTCATGCCTGTCAACAGAGACACCCTGGAACTTTCTTTGGCAAGACCCTTTTCTGGACCTTTTGCAGGCTTCCTTATAAGGAAGCAACTGAATTCATATTTCTAAAAAGATTTTTCTCCTTCCCTGGAATTTTCATCCCCTTCTAAGTTGTTATGTGTGGTCCGAGTCTCTAGTCATTGGTGAGGCAAAAAGTTTGAAACCCTTTGGCCTACCCAAAGAGCTTTTTTTTTTTTTTATTAAGTCAAACTCCATAGCTTTGAGCTATGGTTTAAGGAATCAACCTGAAAAGTCATTTACTGTTCTATCTGAAGTTTTTTCCTGTTCTATTTCTCGTATGGGAGAAGGGGCTCCTTGAGTGGACACATGAAGTTCATTCTGATAATGTTTCTGGAGTTGGGGAGGAAGAACGAATAGAGGATGAAGGAGGCAGGAGATCTGTCAGAGGCTCCCTTAGGGAAGCCTTCTAAATAAGCAAGCAGGCAGTGCTTCCCAGGCTGGGTCACTCCTCTTCCCTGCAGATGTGTGAACAAACAAGGGAGCTGCCAAAAAACATCCTTGTGATGACTTCAGCTTTATTCCTCATATTGAAAACTAGCAAGCACAGGGCAAATCTTCAGAACCTATTTTTCCTTGAACATGGTAAGGTAGGATGGGTAACTCGCAGACAATTATTGTCTTGGTAAGTTAGACTATTTGGCTGGAGAATAAAAACTCTTGCCTTAAATCAGTGCCGGTCTTTTTCTCCTCATCTTTTCCTCACGAATATTCAGATCGCTTTACTTAACTCTAGTTACCATTTCAGTCACCTGCCATATCCTATGAAGACTACTCTACCCTTCATAAATCCTAAAAGTAAGGAGATAAGTTAAAATGTCATGTATTCTTTAAAGAGATTATAGCTTACAGCAGTTTAGATTAGAAAGGAGGAGAGCCTGTTCCAAGGACTGTAGTTTCTGGAAATTTTCCATTTCTGAGATCTGTGGTTCAGAGATTTGGATGAGCTGTCATTTCAGTCTCTTTCACATTAAATCATTTTAAATAAAGAGAAATGGAACCTAGCCCCGATAGCTTCTCTTCAGCTTTTTTTTTTCCTCCCAGAAGATTTTCAGAAATTGCTCCTGTTTATACCTCATATTTGGGAACTAAATCATGTAGTCATAATTTTCTCTTTGTGATATCCGTCCCTATCTTGCCTACTTGTATAATAGCTGATGTCCTGTTCTGATTTACCATGGAACAGTATAATCCAAAGAAACTGGAAGAAATGTATAAAAACAACAAAACAGTATGATGGACACAGAAAAGGTATCCATTTAAAAGTGAAGGTGAATGAATAAAGTGTACTCCTTGGTCCTGAAGATTAAACACAGGCCCAGGTAGACTTGTTACTTCTTCACACTTAACTGACGGAAATTGACTCAGGTACCATTGAAGATTAACCTGGTTAAAAAGGATGGCATTTCTTTTGCCATTCTTTCAGGACTGCTCAACCTTTTTGACCTTCAAACCTGACATTTTCCATCAACAAATGTATTGGGTCTCACTGAGAGCTGTCCTAGGATGCATGCAGCGTGTGGACCACAGGGTAGATTAGCTATGCCTGCTAGGCCATTCAGGCCACAGCTCCAATATCAATTATCCTGTAACCAGGTAAATGAAGCTGAGAAAAATGGGTTAAGTTAGAATTAATTAGAATGAAATGAAGTCCGTTCCTTGAGACTTTGGCTTCACAAAAGAAATATGAAAAACTGGCAAGAAAGCTATGGATAGGGTTTAATGGTCACTATTCAGACATTAACCATTGATTTATTCACTAACAGATTCGTAAATACTTCCTCAGTATTAGGGCATCATTCTGTGTTCTAGAGATGTGTTAAGTGGTGGAACAAAGTTTTTGTACTTTACGTTTCAGTAAGGAAGAAAGACAACACATAAGAATTTTGTCATCAGATATGGATAGGGACTGTGGAGAAAAACAAAGCGTTATATTAGGTTAAAGTAATAGAAGAATTACCAAAGGAGACAACAACTGAGAAAAGACCTGAAGGAGATGAAGGAGAAAAATCATTTGGCCTTTTTGGCTCTTAACATTTAAATACCAGAATTAATGTTCCAAGCAAAAGAAAGAGGCCCATGTCGCTGGGGAAAAGGCAGAAGATGGTATATGAATAGTGGGAGGTCAGATTATATATCCTTAAAGGGCTTTGGCTTTAAGTTTGGGTGGAAGGCACTGGAGGATATTGAGCAAATACATGACATTAGGAGACTTGCCTTTTGAACAGCCCCTCTTTGTCTGGCCCTTGCCAGCCATTACAGAATCTGAGATGAATCAGACATGGCCTTATTCGTCCAGAGCAGGAACACAGGAAAGTGAGATGTTTGCAATAAATGCTGGAAGAATGCAGAAACCCATAAAGGCAGTGGCGATGAATTGCATTTTATGGGGCAAGGTAAAGAGATGTATGGTGCATGTAAGGCAGAGCAGACAAGAATGAAAGCTCGAAACAGTGAGGGCATCCTTTCCCTTATGTAAACTTCCTATTTCCCCTCACACAAACATATTTGGTACTTTCAAGTAGTCATGTGGAGTGGATCGAACAGGACCTGCTTAAACTGCATCCCAGGGACACAGAGTGAGTTAGCACCATCATTTTAACAGACTCCTCTCACTCATCTTCCAATGTAGCAAAATGTTCTGATAGGCAAGGTACCATCGTTCAAGTACAGTCTTGTAGTTAGGCACATAGGATTCCGAACTTAGCTGTAACTTTAATTTTTTCAATGTCTACTTTTAATGATAGTTCTTAAGTACTTTAACCTCCCTTCTAGCCCACCACCCACAGAGGTAGTGGAAAAAAGGATATGGGGGGGAAGTGGACCTGTTTAGAAAGTGATCTTTGAAGCAAATCTTATCTATGTTGTCCGGAAATCTTATCTGTGTTGTTCAGGTCACAGGAGTCAGCAGCGGCAGCTTGATCTACTTGTAAACACTTCACGGATATATCAGCAGTTTAGTTCAGTAGAGTCCGGATAGCAAACACAAATCAGCAGTGGTGGCACAACCTAGCAGAGACAGCCAGGCTTTAGCCTCAACACAATTCAGCAGGGGGGGACCAGGGTCAATAGAAATGCCAGGAAAAGTTCTCCACTGTGAAGATCACCAAAGATGCAAGACCAACAAGCTTTAGACAGCTAACTCTACCAACAAGCCTGGCTCAGTCTCTGTCACTGCCCCTTGAGTCCTGGAATCTGAGCATTTTGGCTCATACCTATAGCCCAGCGCTTGAGAAGCTTCAGGAGGAGAATTGCAAGTTCCAGAGCAATCTGAGCTATATAGCAAGTTTCAAGCTTATCTGGGCTACATAGTAAGACACTCCCTCGAAAATAATCATGTTTGACATCAACTTGTGTTGTTAACCAACTTTTATGCATTCTTTCACTTTATACATATTCAAAGTGGATTGTGGCACATCTTCCTCTCTTGTGTCAGGAAAGGCTAACTCTCAGAAGTCTTTTCCAGCCCTATGAATCCAAAGGCTCAGTGCTAGTATAAAAACTCAAGAAAGACTGTTTTACATTTGTCTTGGATACTCTTGTAGCTAAATTCAGATAATAGAGTCAAAACTATTTCTTGAGCAGCTTTCAAGTTCTGTTATTAGAAAATAATCCACTGAGATTGCCTTTTCTTTCCAATCTCCCAGACTAGAGGAAGTGGTATAATTAAGAATACCATTTCCTGATGTCACTCTTTTTAGCATATTATTCTGCCAGAACTATATGCTTCTGATTATTTCTTTTATCTAGTCTTGAACCTTGGGTATAAACCTAGCATTTTAGTATAAAGCGATCAGAGCTGTTACTATATGTATCAATTTTCTTTTACCTCATTTAACAGCTGGCAAACAGACAGGAAGAGGAAGGGACTGGACATTTGGACAGTTTTGAGTCTAGAAGCAATATAATTTATTATAAAGAATAAAGGTGCTCTCTGGAGATAGATGAGGATCAGATTGAACATCTGTAGCCAATAAGCTTCATAATCCTGCCCTATCACTTGATCTATTGGTACTTGAAGATGTAAAATTGGAGCAAGATTATTTACCTGTCCAAGTTTTTGTGAGGCACAAAAGACAGAGTGAAGAAAAGTACCTTGCACAATATTGGAGCCACATATGACCCCTGAGTGATGAGTTGTCTTCCTGAGCCACCGCTCTTTATTTCCACCTTCACATAGGCTAAAGCACGTGTTGGAAAGTTTCTAATTTTATTGTAAAATATTTTCTCCCCTATTTCACTTTTGTATAGAAAACAGAACATTCTCCACTACCTGTTCAGGCTTACTCTTTAAGTAAGTGAAAGACCAGGTTGGAACTGAGGGACTGGAGCACAAAAGAGAGTCATAAAAGATAACAAGGAAGAGAAAAGAGAATGCCTGCCTGTCTGACTGACTGACTGACTGACTGACTGACTGACTGAGAGTCTCGTTTAGGCTTAGAGTAAATAAGAATACAGAAGGAATGGAAGGAGGTAGAGAGAAGGAAGACTGACTGGCTAAGGGATATTTTTATTTAACCCCATAGTAAATAAAAAAATGAGTCTTCTCACTTACAGAATTATAAACCCTTTAAGAGAGCCCAGAAGTCTCTCTCATTTCTTCCATCTCTCCAAGGTCTTTTTGACTACCTCCCATCCCAGTCTATGCTCACCTTTCTCTCTGTGTAAGGAATTGTACCAGCTCTACCTACTACCTGACTACGTCTCACCATCCAATGTCCTTCCCAGGGAGAGGACATCTTAGACAGGAGCTCGGAGCTGATCTACACTGGAGAGATGGCCTGGATCTACCAGCCCTATGGCCGCAACCAGCAGAGAGTCTTCTTCCTGTTTGACCACCAGATGGTTCTCTGCAAGAAGGTAAACTTAACCTCTTCTTTTCTACGAGAGGTGAGGACTTCAGGGAGCACTACAAGCTCCTCCCCTTTCATTATCCCCAGGTGTTTAAAGAAATAGGCAAAATGTGCCAGACGAAATTGGCAGCTGTTCCATATTAGAACTGGTATGGCGTGAAGCTCATAAACAACAGTGAAATGCTGAAGTTAACACATTTTATCCCCGTATCATTTATATGTTTTCCTTCATAATTCTTGTGATATTCCTTCTGAGCTCCTTGTACCCACAGCAGATAGCCAGCAAGTTTACACCAGCATTGAAAGAATGCTGTGAGCCAGGTGGTGGTGGCACACGCCTTAAATCCCAGCACTTGGGAGGCAGAGGCAGGCGGATTTCTGAGTTCGAGGCCAGCCTGGTCTACAGAGTGAGTTCCAGGACATCCAGGGCNTTCTTGGCCTTTTCTCTGCTACATAGCTACTTTGCTGTCTCCCTTACCCAGGAGGAAATGCCCCTGAAGAGGGCTACTAAGTCATGACACACTAAGTGAAACACTAAGTACACATATGTTTTATGTCCCTTGCCTTCTCTGTATGTGCATGTGTGTGGTGTATCCTACATTAAGTCTTTATATGTTTGACTTTCACAGTCAATTGAGAGAGTAAATTGAACTTAGAGTCAAACTGCCTTGGTGTTTGCAAATAAACTCTGAATGCCAGATCTGGAATCGATAACCTGCTACTTAATTAGGGTAGCTGTTTCAGTCAGGATCTGAACCTGCAAGAGAAAGCTTGTGAATCCGAGACTCAGTAAAACACCAGTGTCTCCTTTAGCTCCTGCAGCTCTACTCAGAGCTTCCATACAGTTAGGAGGCCGGATTTCTGAAGGTTAGTAAAGGCAGCAAGGAAGTCCTTAGCTTATCAGTCATGTCACCAGCAGGCATTTGTCTTTTGTTCCTACTAAGCTATGTACATATTTAGAACAGTTAGTCAGAGAGAGTGAGAGAGGGACAAAGGAAAGGGGAGAAGGAAAGAGGAGGAGAAGAAAAAATAGAAGAGGGAGAAGAGAGAATCAGAGGGGGGGTTAGGAATCTGGTTTGTTTCAGGGTTCCATACTACCCACCTATACTTCTTGATTTTGATATCTGTCCGCAAAGGATGCAGTTGCTTAAGTAAAACATGAAACGGAGCTCTGAAGAACAGTGGCTATAGGAGGCAGTGCTAGGAGTCCAGCTACAAGAAAGTAAAGTGGAGCCTAGGGATAAAGGAAAAGGAAAAAATAGAACAGTGAGCTCTATGTAGAAGCAACGGGTCAGGGGGAAAAACCAAGGAGTGATATGCCAACACTAAGACAACTAACTAGTGAGAAAGGCAATGATTAGGAAGACACTGGTAGTTAAGGGGGGGGGGGGCTTCCAGGTTCGGAGCAGCCAAGTTGGAAGCATGAGAAAAGCAAGCAACAGGATGTCAATGACAGCAGAAACAAAAGACATCGCTTCTCTCAGAGGAGAGTTTTATTGTTTTACTGAGGTCACAGGATTTCTTTCCAAGAGCAGAGGCAGCCTACAGTTTGAGGCCGTCCACTCCACATACTTGGCTGTCCCTTACACTGGCTTCCCAGAGTTCCAAAAACTGCAGCCTTGTGTTGAAAAGGCCACCAAAAGTATCTGATTGGTACTGAGTCCATGGTTGAGGATTTCTACATTATCTACAATAAGACTATTTATCAAATGGGAGGTAACCCCCCCCCCAAAAAAATAATGGAGTGGAAAGAAGGTATGCAAAGGAGCGAGCTATTTTGTCTGCTAAATTGTTCTTACCATTATTAGGGGAAAAAACTGACTCTTGGTAGCAAGGGAAAGACTGGCGGAGGGGAAGGCACAGGTTCCTCCAGTTGAAGATAACCTTTGATAAAAGAAGGTTCAAAGACTGAAGTGAGCAAAGGTTTACCTTCCTCACCTTATTCAGCTCTGGAACACCATTTAAAAGGATGTCCAAGAGCTCAGGGTTTTGTTTTGTTTTGTTTTGTTTTGTTTTGTTGTTCTGTTTTGTTTTGTTTTGTTTAACATAATGGGCTACTCACTGCCTGTAGCAAGCAAGTATGGAAGAACTGGCTCTGCCTCTCACTCAAAGAAAAAGCCCAACAACTCCCATTGGCAGTGTAATAGTACTTGCCCTGGTGGGATGGGCATGGGGGAGCTGGTGTAAAGGTGTAGGAGTGGAAGAGCTGGAGAGCTAGCCCCAGTGGCATGGGTGCCCGAGAGCCAATCCTGCCTCTTGCAGGCTGCCACAAGCAGGAGTGCTGACCCTGCCCCTCACCCAGACAAAGCAAGAGAACTGGGAGATTAAACAACACAGCCACCATCCAGGTTCAGATCCAGGGTCTTTAGTTGGCCCACCCCAACATCTATCYCATCTATGAGCAGCTGGAATGCTTGGATAGGCTGGTCTTGCAGAACCAAAGCTGCAGGGTCTCCGTAACACAGGGAAATAACAGGATATCCTAGAGCAGTCCTGGTAAGGATCCAGTATTGATCATGTAGCAGAATCCAGAATCCTCAAACCAGACCAGTGACTCACTGCAATAAACATTTGCAAGTAAAGCTGTTTGAATAAAGGATATACTCTTGTGACACACGGTGACACACCGTAGCTTTCAAAGCAGGATCTTATTAGGTTATTTTTTCTGTTTTGTTTTTATTTTTTTCCTTTGAGGGTTGCAGTGGTGGATGGTGGATATGGAGGGACGGTGTAATGAATGGGGTTGGAGTGCATGATGGGAAATTCACAAAGAATCAAAAGTTTAAAAAGGAAAGAATGGGCTAATAAACAACTAAATAATTGAATATGGCTACACTAATCTTTCTGATAAGCTCATATTTTAAAAGGGCCCTTTATAAATGTGACACTTAACAGGAATAACAGTCATTTCATAAATACTGAAAGGTTAGTTTTTAAATCTTAAAGACAAAATTAAAAATTTCTAAATACCTGAATGTTTTTAAAAAACAAAGGAAGCAAAAAAAACAAGGAATAGTCTGGCAAGCCTCACATGACATTCCTCATCAGTTTACTGATAACTGAGGAACATCAAGTCCTTTACCAAGAGGAATTGAAACCCCAAGGATCTGAGGTTGCAATAAAGTATCTCACTGCTTGGAATTTTTATTTTGACAGCATACTGTGTGACAGCCACATCTGCCTTTGTGGGACCTGAAATCTAATAAAATTTAAGTGTAACATAATAGAAAAATGTACAGTTATTCATTGAAATAACTCTCATATGTCTCTGGTGGAATTCCTTTAGGTAATCTTGGCAATATTGAGAATCCTAGTGAAATCTGTGGCAAAACTACAGACAGGAAAATACATCAGTTTTCAAAACAGAAAGCTATATTATGAAAATATAATGAATATAAAGTAATGACGAATTGGCATTATTTGAATGACGCTCTTATTCTATTTTTTTAAACTTTATAGTCATTAAGTTAATTCAATATTCATCCCAAATTTACCAGGGAAATACTGTGATTATTCCTATTTTAGTGATATATGAAATTAACTTTCATGTTTTCATTCCTCAGGCTAGAGGTTGACCTAAGGATTTGCACGTGTAAGGCAAGTCRTCTACCAGTGAGCTACATTCCACAGCCATGGAGCTAAGGACTAAAACTAGTCAAACTGTCCTTAGGTTCTGCACTAGTGATTTCTATACCCAAATTTTGTACGCCTGTCCAAATTTTGTAATCAATTATTCAACAGTCTAAATATTTAGGCAGAGATTAGTTGACTATGAGAGCTCACAAATGATGTTTCACTAAGAACTCTGTGTTCTATCTTTAAATTCAAGTACTAGATTATAAGGCTGAAATTCACACAGAGTCTGTATTTCAGAGTGGGAATCAGGTGATTTGTTTTGAAACAGGGTCTTTTGCCCCTCAACATATCCTAGAGCTCACTGTGTATCAGAATATAAGTTCATACTTCTGATCTCTGTTGCTTCTGCATCCCAAGTGCTGAGACTACAGGCATATGTCACCATGCCTAGTTTATACAGTGTCAGGAATCAGACCAACAGCTTCAACTGAGTCACATCTCCAACCCCAAAAATCTAAATTTTTTTCTGCTACCACTTTAGATCCTCTCATAATTTTCTTATAGAGAGAAGAAACATGGAGTGTTAAAGTTAAATGATTCTGGCTTTAAATCCTGTTTATTAGCATGCTTATTATGTCAGTCAAGCAAGAAACTGTTTACTTCATGCACCTCCATTATGTCACCTATAATACAGGGGGAATAATCAACAGGAATACTGTGAYGAGTAAACGATATCCGTGCATACGAAGTGGCAGTTGAGGGGCAGGACTATTGTAGGTGCACATGTAGCTTGTTTAGCCTCTACTTATGAACAAAAGACATACTGTTATAAATTGGTGGGGTCCCCGTTACTCAATTTACTGAATAATTATCTGCTACAGGTAACATAGGAAACATTTAAGTATCCAATCTGTTCTTTAATATTCAACTACTAATGTCCACCTGCTGAATTTCTGTCTGACTCTCCTGATTTCTTTAACTTGCAGCCTGGTAAACACAATCCCACCTGCTTTGTACACTAGGATTTGAGATTGAATAAGACACTCCGAAGAGCTTGAACAGCTTGTGCAACTTGGAGTTTGTCTTGCAGAGGGAAGGATAAAAAGAGGGTACTTTCAAAATAGCAGTTATCATACACATGAAAGACACCAGCAGCTCCTGTAATTTCTGTTCCTTTTCTTTCCTTGTCATTTCTAAGACCCTTTTGTTGGCTTTCTTCTTATCCTATGTACTGGCCTCTGCTCCTCTATTAGTTTAGTTTTGTAGATGTTTTCTGTTTTCTCCCTGATATCATTATTTTGAAATTATTTTGATGTTTTGGGAATAAGTCTCCGTATTTTGGGTTTTGTTCTCCTTTTCACTATTTACCGTGGAACAGAATAGACCTCTTTCTCCCATTATCCACCAATTTTCCTACACTCCAATTATTGTCCTAAGCAACCTTTTCTCTGCATTCACTATTCTTACCTGTGCCTATTCTGATGTGTCCTATTGTCCCCTATCATCACTGTACTGTGTTTCTGTTGCTTTCACAGAATTCTGAGGGATAAGAACTAAATTACATGTAATGATACTGGACAGAGGACTTTTGTTCAGAGAAGTTTGTACAGGCAAATGGATGGAACTAAAGCCATTCATTTTAAACAACACAAATACAACAGTAGCGATAAGAGGTAGGGATAGGGGAATGGAGGGATGGCTTAGTGGTTAAGAGCACTCATTGCTCCATGGAGGACCTGACATTCAGTTCCAAACACCAGAATAGAGGCTCACAAAGGCCCTTAACTCTAATACCAGGGAATTCAATGTTCTTTTCTAGACTCTACATTCATATGCACTCGCATGTTTCTAATACATACATTCAGGTGCACATAAATACACAAATAATTTTCTTTAAGGAAAGAGACCAGAATAAAATAGAAATAAGATAGATAGACAAGGGAGTTAAAACTGGAAAAGTGGATACTAGATTCTTATTAATCAGTCTAACATTGACCCAGTTTTTTTAAAATCTATGGTCCTTTTTATTTGTCTGTTCTCTTTATTCATCTAATTTTACCTATTTTCTTTACTGTCTGACCAAGCTAGCAATAGAACGCATTTCAGAAATGCTGTACAGGGGAACCATGATAACTACCGGGAAGTAGTGGAGTAATAAGCCAGACTAGAGGAAAACCATTATTTTTTCCTAATTTGTCTGAATTTTCTCTGCTTATAATTATTCCTCATTTGAAAAAATAGGAACCTAAAGAGAATCATGAACTTCAAATGAGGCTGTATAGATAAAATTGTTGGAACATTGTATTTACTAAATGTTAGCAGTTGATGCAATTACAATATATGTCATACTGCTAATCATTCACTTAGCAGTTTTTATTTTAAAGCAATATATAGCATATTTTTAAATGAAAGTTACAGATTTTAGAGCCAGAAGTTCTAGATCCAAAGCTTGGCTCCACCATTTAATCCTAAATTTAGTGCGCTCTGTCTGCAGTTTATCATTAGATGCAGCTGCCTACCTGGTAGTACTTTTGTCAGCAGTAATTAAGTTGACAAATGCAAAGTTGTTAGGATAACAGTTGGCATATAGTATATGCTGTTTACATCCTCACTGCTACTGTTGTCGTTGTTATTTTGACTATTAAGCATGTACTATATATGTTGGAATATAATAGTGACCAAAACAAGCCTACCCTTGTCCATTGCATTCCCCAGGATTTGGATAGAAAACCAGGTGTTGTGGGCTGGGAAAAGTAGCCAGGACCCCTCTAAAGTAATAGAGGTAAATGAATAAGGCAGGCTACAATCCTGAACTGCTTTATACTCCAGATTATAACATCTGTCATTTGTACAAAATGTCCTGTGAAGTCTTGCTAAATCCTAGGATTACCTAGTGGGATCAAGTTGAAATATCTGTGAGCTGTTTGAATTATGTAATGTCAAGGATTAGGGTAGTTTATTGCTGGAGTCTCAGGCTATGGTCAGAAGCTTGGTGTTTGCAGGCTATACAGTTCTGGGGAAGTACTAAACTCTTTCTGTCCCCTGACTTGAACAAACAAAAAAGAGAAATGGAGAAAGACTGGTATCCCGTTAGTAAAGTAAACTCCAAGGGACAGGGAATTTGTGATCCAAATATTATCTGTTTGGGGCATATTATTGCTACACTCCTGTGAAGACACTCAGACATGTCAGAAGCTCAATACCAACAGGGCCACAAGCACCCCGGACTCAGGAAGGCTTTGGTGTCTTGCTGTGTTCAGAAGACTCCATAAACTTTCTATGGATAATCCCCAACTGTTGCAAGTTCAAAGAAGACAGAGTACTGAGCAAACAAAACTAAGAGCTTTATATAATTGGCATGATAGTTAAGTGCTAGGTGAATAGTGTTTAAGAGCTGTTACAGTGTTAGAATTTAGACAAGGTGGGGGCACAACAGCTAGAATATATAATCAGAGAAGGTTTCTTTGGTGGAACAATGTGTGACTTTGAACATGCAGATTAAACAGATTGAAATGAGAGAACTGTTTGGCGAACTGATAAGTAGATATTAGCCCAGAAGCGCAGAATACACAAAACACAACCCACATATCAAATCATTCCCAAGAAGAAGGAAGAAGAGGGCCCGGGTCCTGGAAAGACTTGATGCAGCATTGTAGGGGATTGCCAGGACAGAGAAGTGGGAGGGGTTGATTGGGGAACTGGCAGAGGGAAGAGGGCTTATGGGACTTAGGGAAAGGGGGTAACCGGGAAAGGGAAAATCATTTGGAATGTAAACAAAGAATATAGAAAATAAAAAAATAAGAGAAAAGGATACATTATTGTGAGCCCAAGTAGATGTGTGATTTGTTTGAGTGGGTTAAAAAGTACTATTCCTACCCTGAATGTGTGTCAAATTTCTAAAGTCAGCAACTATGTAAATAGAAAATATTGGAATTTGCCGTTTCTTTGACTCATAGTACTTAACTCTTCATATTTAGCTTTCTTGGATAGTTTAAGCTACAAGAAGCAGTAGGTTTTTTGAGGTTTATTAAAGTTTGAGACTTGCCAAAAGGATTTTAAAGGAGCACAAAAGCTCAAGGCTACATTTTCTGGACAAGGCTGGCCTTATAGCATGGAGCCTTTGTATTTAAGTGGGAGCTTTAATGTGATAAAGTCACCTTTTCTAATTTTAAAGTTGCAATAATTGAGGTTGAGAGAAGCTAAGTGGCTTGTCCAAGCCATACACTTAATGTGTTAAACATCTAGAACTCACACTCAAATATTTGTCTTTTATTCGTATTCTTTCACTGTCCTCTGTTCATGGCCTTTGTTACCTATTCTGATTGGTCTTCCTGAGCCTGTGGAGTGTTGCAGATCATTTATCTTATCACCGATCATATTAAACCCTTTACTAGCTACAAACAGAAAAATTTAATAACAAGAGTTTTGACAACACATTACTCTAATTCCCAATCTTCTGCTAAAGAAATAGGATATTTCTTTGTTCCTTTGTCATAGATAAATATTCAAATAAACAATAGGATATTGTTGCTGGCAATGGATTCGCATGATCATACACATATTTCCAATTTTAGGAAATGCCAAAGACTTTTAAGTTTTAAAATGATCATGAAGCACTAGTTTGGAAGGACATTTTAGAGTAATGTTAGGAACCAGGAAATTAAGGTTGTTAATAGTTTATGTTGGTAGGTAGCCACTCCTGAAGTGTGCTGTCCATATCTGCCTTTCTAGGTCTGTAGATGTCATTATATCAACTGTAATAAAGAAGTCAAGTATTATATCCACATATTTTCCTATATTGTCGCCCTTTTGTCTAGCTACATTATCCTGATACTGCTCAGGTTTTGAGCATGAATCTCATAAAACTTTCCTGAAATTTTGAAATCAGTTAATGGGAGCCCTCTATGCTTTGGGCCAGGACTGAGTTTGTGCATTTTAGATATGGTCAATAGAAATAGGCCTAAAAAGTATTAGCCTTCTCTGTTCAACTCATCTCTTCCTCTCCTGTGAGATTGGTGCTGCAAGTACCCAACAGAACTGTTTCAGTTTAATGGCAGGTGTCCCCAGTGGATTAGAACCTATGTGTATTCTCAGTTTATTTGTATGCATAATAATTACAGTAGTAAAAAGAACTATATAGTGGTTATTGGTTGTAAAACAGTTAACCAGCACCTGTATTTTCATGCCTGAGGATTTGAGATTGACAGAAATATGTTGAGAACCATTCAAAACCAGGTTTACAATACCTAGTATACTGCCTCTCTAGCGGCATCCTCAAATCTAACCAGAATGCAGTTAGTCCCTCCAGCTGTCAGACCACTGTGCAAGTGCACATTTTGCCAGATAAATCAGTATTGTAGCATGCAAGATCTGTTGCTGGGTAAGACTATTAACTCATTTACTACAGTGACGTTTAGATTTCTCAAATGACACAGCTAGAATCATTGGAGAAGAGGAAACTTCAGTGGGCAATGCAATTGGCAACCCACTGTGGGCAGTGCAATCCCTGGGCAGGTGGGCCTGGATTGTACAAGAAAAGTAAGTGGAAAAGCCATGAGGAGCAAGCCAGTAATCAGCATTCCTTCATTGTCTCTGCTTCAGTTTCTGCCTCCAGGTTTCTGCCTTGAGCTCCTGCCTTGGCTTTCCTTGATGACAGACTAAAGCATATAAGCCAAATAGGCCCTTTCCTCCCCACGCTACTCTTGGTTATAGTGATCATCACAGCAATAGAAAACAAAGTAGGACATGGTTGTTTCCATTTCTGACTCATTTCTTTATCCACTCTTGAATTTGCTACATATGATCATTATTTATTTCCTTATAGCTTTGTTATTTGTATATGTCTTATTATTTGTACATGTCTTTAGAAATATATGACATTGTTTTATGGTGATCATGGAAAATACAAATCAGATTAAAATATATAGAAAGGAAATGAAGTCATTGATGGACATGAGATTTAAGATGAGGTATTTGGGGGTAATGGCTTTGGATATGGTAGCAGAGTTCAGCAATATTTAATATACCATCTAAAATGTTAGTAAGTACAGAAATAAGAGCACTGTGCATGGATTAGGATGTGTGTCTCATTGACTGGAATTAGGATTGATCTAATTCTGTGTTCATGAGTAAAACAACAAAAGATAGAGAACATTGAATTCATACATGTGTATAATTATGCTTTGGTTATATAAGATTGTGAGCTTCATCTGTGTTGATACATGCACCTTCTATTCTCTTTTGCCCACACTTTTCCTGTCAGATTAGCTCTTATCCAAAAATCCCAAGTACTAAAAACATTAGATCTGTTACAGTTAACTCTTCATGTCCAATAGTATATGACCTTCTAGTAACTCTCACCACTGAACTTTCATCTACAATTTTATTCTCCGTATCCTGCTTGAGTAAGCATGCCAAGTTTTTGGAAGATGAAAAATCTCTTGCTGGAAGTGAGCTTTTATTGCATACTCCTTTCTACTGCTTATAAGCAGTTTACATTCTAGTGATTGATACTAGGGTTTGAAACAGTCTTTGGATGTAGGAAATCTCTTTTTCTAATAATTTACTTATTTATTCACTTTATATCCTGACCATACCCCCATCTTTTCATCCCAGTCCAGCACTTAAAAATCCCTTCCTCCATTACCCCTTGCCCTTCTCTTCAGAGAAGGGGAAGCCCCTCTTGGGTATCACCCTATCCTGGGACATCTAGTCACAGCAGAACTAAGCACATCCTCTCTCACTGAGGCCCAACCAGTTAGTCCAATTTGAGGAAGGGGATCCAATAGCAGGCAAAAGAGTCAGAGACAGACTGCTCCACTTGTTAGGGGTCCCATATTTAGACCAAGCTGCACATCTGCTATAAATGTGTAGGGGTTCTAGGTCCAGCTCCTGCATGCTCCATACTTGGTGGCCCATGTTCTCTAAGCCCCTTGGGCCCAGGTTAATTGACCCTGTGGTTCTTCTTGGAGCGTCCTTGACCCCTCCAGCTCACTCAATTCTATCTTCCACTCTTCCACAAGACTCCTCCGAGCTCTGTCTGGTGTTTGCTGTAGGTCTCTGCATCTGTTTCCATGGGAAATTTCTTAGAGTCCCTACTTAAGCAACTTGTCAGTGTCCCTCTGATCATTTCAGTGCATATATTGAGACAATAAAATCATTTGTATTCCAGAACAGTGATAGTGTTTGTGTCCTTTTGTGACCATTTGCCACTTCACCTGGCATCTACTTTGCCTGTACTTCTGACAAATATCCTGTTTCTTTCCACCTAGGACCTAATTCGTAGAGACATCCTATACTACAAGGGGCGCATTGACATGGATAAATATGAGGTAATTGACATTGAAGATGGCAGAGATGATGACTTTAATGTCAGCATGAAAAATGCTTTCAAGCTTCATAACAAGGAAACCGAAGAAGTACATCTGTTCTTTGCCAAGAAACTGGAGGAGAAAATACGCTGGCTTAGAGCTTTCAGAGAAGAGAGGAAAATGGTACAAGAAGATGAAAAAATTGGTAAGTGACCTGAAAGCAGAAAAAGAAATATAATTGTGAAGAACTTTCCATAGAGGGTTACAATTGATTTTTATCTTTCTAGAATCAAAGGGACTGTTGCAAACTGACCTAAGTCACTTCGTGGTTCCTTATTATGGGTCTTTGCAAATACCAATAGGTATTTGCAAATACCAATGAGTTACAGATTGTTCGTGGCTAATACCTATTATCAGATAGGAATATTGTACCAAAATTCCAATTCCAAACTTGATTCTCCTACCTCTATACTCATATGTATTAGCAAACAAACACAAAAGAGTTTACATTCTATTTTGTAATCTCCATATATTCACAGATCTGTCTCGGGGTATGTGAGAATATGTTTTATGAAATGGTTTGTCAATGCAGATTGCTCAAATTATACTGGTAATTATAGCACTTAGAAGATGGAGGCAGGATGATGACAAGTTCAAGGCCAACCTGGGCAGCATCATGAGTTCAAGCCAATCTGAACTATAGCAGGCACCCCCCTTCTCAGAGGAGAAGAGGAAGAGGAAGTGGGTGGGGAGCT
Source organism: Apodemus speciosus (assembly GCA_002335545.1). Taxonomy (NCBI): domain Eukaryota; kingdom Metazoa; phylum Chordata; class Mammalia; order Rodentia; family Muridae; genus Apodemus; species Apodemus speciosus. The sequence continues at coordinate 139,020 of BDUI01000458.1, read as the reverse complement.
GTGTGACAGAGGGACCGGGAGGAGAGGAGGGCTGATATTGGGATGTAAAGTGAATAAATAAATAAGTTAATGGGAAAAATAAGACTCTAAGTGTATTTTCAATGTGGACTTTAAGATATGGGAAGACAAGGATTACTATGTCTTGCTGGCCATCCATCTTTACTCTGGTCTATTTCATTCCCTAGCATGTTTTGGCATAAGAACATTTTGTATCAGAACTTTAGCAGTTAAGCATATTTTTTAGAGACAATTTTTCCAATTTGAACATATAACATTTAAAGGTAGAATTCCATTTGTATAAAACATAGAGCAAAACAAGGAACTTTTCTAGGAATTAGAAAGGTTGATTTATTTGCTACCTTCTTACTGCTGGGGATTGAAAAGGACCTTCTGTATGTCAGGCAAGCAAGTACTCTCTGAACTACATCCCTTAATATATGTGTGTGTGTGTGTGTGTGTGTGTGTGTGTGTGTGTGTGTGTGTATACCCCAGACTCCTGCTATAGTCCCCATAACTTTGGACTTCAAAGATCTGCTACTAATGAAATGCTTCCATAAATTATTTCTGGTAGGCTTATGTGATCTTTGTTTTGTTTTTAAATGTGGATGTATGCACTTCTTTCTAGTCTTTTCTTCCATGCATTTAAATAAAACTGCGAGCATTCCTATTACCCTGTAACCTCTTTTCTTCCACTTTTTTTTTTACCCCACCCCTCCATTAATCCACTTGGTATTATACTTGCTTTCTTTTACTTCTCTGTTTGTTTGCTTGCTTGTTTGGTGGATGTCCTTATTGTTTTGCTTTTTAGCTTTTTTGTTTGTTTTTAGATTTTGTTTTTAATATTCCCCAGTTTCATAGCACCATTATTTGGATTTGTCTCTATTTTTTAAATGAAAAATTACTTCTGAGTCAAGCCCTCAATTTTATAATTTTCTATATAAAATGCCCAGGTCTTTGGGGAAGTTGTTTATAATTTGATTTCACTTATGGATTCTGTGCTACCACTAATGGTGTTTTTTGTTTTTTGGTTTTTTTATTAGATATTTTMTTTATTTACATTTCAAATGTTATCCCTTTTCCTGGTTTCTCCATCTCCTGGGAACCCCCCCTCCCACTCCCCCTGCTTCTATGAGGGTGTTCCTCCACCCACCACACTCCCACCTCCCTGCCCTTGATTCCCCTACACTGGGGCATCTATCAGGCCTTCATAAGACCTAGGACATCTTCTCTCATTGATGCCTGACAAGGCTGTCCTCTGCTACATAAGCAGCTGGAGCCATGTGTACTCCTTGGTTGGTTGTTTAGTTCCTGGGAGGTCTGGGGGG
>BDUI01000458.1:77092-88626 GCA_002335545.1 Apodemus speciosus | reverse complement strand
AGAGTTTCTTTTTAAATTAAGCATTATATTCCTTTACATTTCAATGACTCCCCTCTTCCTGGTTTCCCCTCCACAAGACCCCCTCCATCTCATCCTTGCTCGCTTTTGCCTCTAAGGAGGAGCTCCTCACCCACTCACGCACTCCAGCCACACTGCTCAAGGATCCCCCTGCACTGGGCCACCGTCTTCCAAGGACCAAGGGCCTCCCCTCCCACTGATGGCAGAAAAGACCACCCTCTGCTATAAATGTAGCAGGAGCCACAGGTCCCCCCATCTAGACACTTTGGTTGGTGGTTTTGTCCCGGGGAGCCCTGGGCAGTCTGGTTACTTGATATTGTTCATCCTATGGGGTTGCAAACCCCTTCAGTTCCTCGGCCCTTCCCCCAGCTCTGCCACTGGGGTCTCTGGGCTCACTCTGCTGGTTGGCTGTGAAGATCTGCATCTGTTTTAGTCAGGTGCTGGCAGAGCCGCTCAGGGAACAGCCATACCAGCAAGCGCTTCTTGGCATCAGCAATGGCGTCTGCAGATGAGATGGATCCCTAGGTAGGGTGCTTTCTGGACGGCCTCTCCTTCAGTCTCGGCTCCATTGTTTGTCCCTGCCTCCCTGTAAGCAGGAACACTTATGGGTCAACATTATTGAGTTGGGTGGGTGGCCCCATCCCTCACCTGGGGTCATGCCTATCTCCTGGAGGTTGTCTCTACAGGTTCAGTGTCCCCTTTGYTGAGTACTTCAGCTACTGTCATCTGCATTGGGTCCTAGGAACCTGTCCGTTCCCTGGCATCTGGGACTTTTTAGTGGTGACCACCAGTTCCCCATGCCCCACTGCTAATTATTTCTATTCAATTTCCTGACCCTCTGTTCTTTCTCCTGTCCCTTCCAATACCTGATCCTGGTCCCCTTTTTCCCCTCCCCTTCATCTCTCCCTCCCAGGTCCCTCCCTCCCTCTACTTCCAGTGATTATTTTGTTCCCTATTTCAATCAGGAATTCACAAAGCCATCAGGTTATAAATTTCCACCAGAGCCATGCACAGTCTGAAAATTAGGGATAATTTGAAAAGAACACTGCCCCATCTCCTTCCTGAAGGAGAGCCAACATCCTCCCAAGGGCTGCATACTCATGTTAAATGTGAAAATGGACAAATGTTCCAGACTGTCTTCATCACTACAATTTTGGTCCCTACTAGAAGCCACCTTGCTGCCAACATCAATGCCCATTAAGTAGGGACACTGTGCTTTGAACTTTGGACATATTTAATGATTTTTGAGACTCCAGAAGTGTTACTGCCACCAAGTCCTTTGAGACTTAACGGTTTAGATCCTGAGATCTCAAAGGCACGCCTTATATTCTCTCACTTAGACCGACATTGCTCACTGCGCTTCCCCCGAAGTCTGGGATACTTTTTTGTTATGTACATACTCTCCACTATGCTGTCACAATTAGTTATAAGGACTTTAGCAATGTTTTTTGAAGACCTCAAAATCCTTTAAAGCCTAAAGCATGGGAAGGGAGTTTCATTCCTACCTACTAGGTTACTGTATCAATGTAAATATCTAATATCCCTATCTTGGGAAAATAAGCAAGATGAATTCTGAAGAATTGCTGGAGGCCTACAAATTAGTCTGTGGCCCTGATCTACCCAAAAGTTACTAATCTTTATACCCAATTTGGACAGATGACCACCAAGAACAGGAACAGCATTGTAGTGGGTCCAGTTGGAGCCTAGAAGAGAACCTGTGTGTGTAACAGAGTCAGAGATGTGACCCAAGCCACTTGGGTGGAGCCCAGAAGATCATGACATTGCACATTGTTTTGATCTGATTGTGACTGTGTTCTGGCATTTCCCTCTTGAAGTAAGGAATCATTTAACGTATGCTTGATTTTATAGAAGCCCATAGTTGTCAGACTGAATTTTTTAAGACATTTTAGGTTTTAAATGAGACTTTGGATTTTTTAAAAGAGATTGAATTTTAAAATGTTTGAATTTGTAAAGACCATGTGAAATTTTAAGTTTGTAAAATATTTTACGTTGTGGTGTTATTAATGTGTCATCTTGGGGATGAAGAAGACCAGGGCTTGACAGTGATGTGTTTGTGTATCAAGTAGTTAAGGAGTTAATTGTGTTGAATAGTTTTCTGTCAAATTGACACAAAATACTTATTTGAAAATTTCAAAATAGTAATAAAAGCTCCATAGTACTGGCATAAAACAGACAGGTTAACTAGTGGAATAGAATTGAAGACCCAGAAATGAACCTTCAGACACTTGACTTTTGACAAAGGTGACTCAAGCTCAGACTCCTACCAACTRGGGATACGGATCCTGAAGTGGTCAGCTCCTGTATCCAGGTAGGAATTCCAGTGGAGGAAAAAGGACACCAACCCACCCACAAAATCTTTGACCAAAAATTTGTCCTGCCTACAAGATGTGCAGGGATAAAGATAAAGCAGAGATTAAGGGAAAGCCTCTTTTCTGTGRTGTAGCTTCCATGATTATAGAAAACACTATGCAAGCTGCTAAGGGAGGGAAACAATAGTCCTATCCTTTAACCACAACAATAGCCATCACCRCAAGGTACCCACAAAGGTACAGGGTGGTGGTTTGGATAGGTATGGCTTCCATAGACTTACGTGTTCGAATGCTTGGCCAGTAGAGAATAACACTATTAGGAGAGCTGGCCTTGTTGGAGTAGGGTAGGTGTGGTCTTATTGGAGGAAGTTTGTCACTGTGAGGATGGACTTTGAGGTCTCCCTATGCTCAAGCAACACCCAAGGTGACACATACCCTCCTTTCACCCCGGTACTGTGTCTGCTTCACGCTATGTTCCCTGTTGTGATGACAATGGACTAAATCTCTGAATCTGTAAGCCAGTCCCAATTAACCCAATTAAACGCTTCCCTTTATAAGAGTTGCTGTGGTCATGGAAGCTCTTCACAGCAATGAAACTCAGACTGAGGCAAGTAGCATGCAGGGATTGCTGCCTAATTGAGAATCAGGGAAATCATGCCTGAAACTAGAAACATAGGCAACTTCTTAGGGCTAGTGTGATCACGAATCTTAGAAAAGAATCTACTAGTGCCACTTTGCTAGGCCATCATAATTCCAGACTATAGTCTAAATCAGCCCCATCCTCACGGACAACTATAGGTGCCATGCCTCATCATTACATTCAGTGAAGGTCATCACGGTAAACCATAACTGGGCACAATGCAGAGATCAACTGACCATGGGCAACTCTGCCTCAAAGGATACTTGTACATTCCAGCTCCTGTCTGTACGGCTCAGGAAATATCACAGAAGAGGGGGTGTGTCTTAGTTAGGGTTTTACTGCTGTGAACAGATACCATGACCAAGGCAACTCAGAAAAACAACATTTCATTGGGGCTGGCTTACAGGTTCAGAGGTTCAGTCCATTATCATCAAGGCAGGAGCATGGCTGCATCCAGGAAGGTATGGTGCCGGAGGAGCTGAGAGTTCTACATCTTCATCCGAAGGCTGCTAGCAGAATACTGACTTAGAATAAGGGCAGCTAGGATTAGGGTCTTAAAGTCCACACCCACAGTGACACACCTACTCCAACAGGGCCACAACTTCTAACAGTGCCACTCCCTGGGTCAAACATATATAATCCATCACAGGGTGGAAAGAAAATAGGATCCAGAACACCTACAAGTCTGCTATGAAGCAGTCTGTCATAGAAACAACATCAATAAGACTTGCACAGTGGCAATATCAATATACAAAGGGGGAAATATGACAGAGCCACCACTAGACAAAAAAAGCTACAGGCAATAAATGACTGCTGAAAGAGAGAGAATTCAGCTCTCCCAGGGATAAGGTTCCTAATTTGTTATTCAATGCAAGGTGGTTAGTCCTGAAACTGTAGGCATGCCATCAACAAAAATAGACTTATTATGCTATATTTATATATGTCTACACATTTATGCGTATATGAATCAAACAAAAGGAGGCCATCAATTTGAGAGTGAGCAAGAGGTAACATGGAAGGAACTGGACTTGAAGAGGGGCTAGAGGAGAGAAAGATAAAGGGGGAAGTGAAGTAATAATGCTTTAATTAAATCGTATAAAAATAAGAACATTAAACACACAGACACACACACACAAATTAACAACAATACGTGGTGAAAACTCTCCAATCCTGAAAAGCAGTCCTGGTGTTGTCTTATATTTTGTTTATGTCTATAATAAGGTTCAGAAACAGAGGCACTAGTTAGTTACTGGTTGTAAAAATACGATTATTTTTACAGTTAGAGATGTTAATATTTAAGTGTGAAATGAGGGCCCTAGGCCAACCACGAATTTCTCTCAGGTCACAATGCCACTGATCCGTTCTTTTCACGTTACCACGGCTTGCTGTGCTCTGGCCACCTCTCCTTTCCTCTTTTGTGTATCAGCTTCGACAGATTCATCCTTTTGTCTATGTAGTTCCCAATGGAAACTAGCAAATTAACCAACATAAATTGTTAAATTTATTAGGCTATGTGTCTTGGGTCCAGCATGAGGCAAGTCAATCACTTTGAATTTTTAATATATTATATTTTTAATATATTATGATGAAGGCTTGGGCCAAGCACCCTAAGGTTTATGTTCAGTGATGGTGAAAAAGAGAATTTTTTCCTCTTTCTTTTTATTGAAAATAGATTCTTATTTCATACAATACCTCCCAACCTCAGTTTGCCCTCTCTSCACTCCTTCCAGGTCCCCCAAATCTTTCCCCTCTTAAATGGTTGTGCAGTTTGCTCCACGCTTTTAACATATAGAAGGCAATGCTTAATTTTGACACCAGAGGGCGTCAGTAGACCAGGTTTGTGGAAGTTTTTCGTTTGGTTTTGTTTGTTTTTGTTTTACTTTGCTTTGAAAATGATTGATTTGAAAGATACCAGACTTAAATGATCCTCAAACTGCTTTGAGGAAGTAAGGAGCTATACTTTTTGCAAATAATTGGTAGAGCAAATTTCTCGAAGCATAGTTTATTTCAATAGAAGCAGTCAAAATTTGCACTTCCTCTGGTTCAAAAAGAAAACCAGATAACCCTATTAAAAAATGGGAACAGAGCTAAACAAAGAATTCTCAACTGAGGAATGGCTGAGAAGCACCTTAGGCTGAGAAGCACCTAAAGAGATGTTCAACATTTGATTTGCATCAGGGAAATGCAAATCAAAACAACCCTGAGATTTCACCTCACAACAGTCAGAATGGCTAAGATTAAAAACTCAGGAGACAGCAGGTGCTGGCAAGGATGTGGAGAAAGAGGAACACTCCTACACTGCTGGTGGGACTGCAAGCTGGTACAGCCACCCTAGAAATCAGTTTGGTGGTTCCTCAGAAAATTGGATACAGTACTACCTGAGAACCCAACTCACCACTCAGCTATACCACTCCTGGGCATATACCCAGAAGATTCCCCAGCATGTAATAAGGACACAAGCTCCACTATGTTCATAGCAGCCCTATTTATAATAGCCAGAAGCTGGAAAGATCCCAGATGTCCCTCAACGGAGGAATGGATACAGAAAATGTGGTATATTTACACAATGGAGTACTACTCAGAAAACCAGACACTATTGTGGATACCAAGAAGTGTTTGCTGACAAGAGTCTGATATAGCTGTCTGCTGAGAGGCTCTGCCAGAGCCTGACAAGTACAGAGGTGGATGCTCTCAGCCAACCATTAGACTGTGCACAGGTCCCCAGTGGAGGAGTTAGAGGAAGGACTGAAGGAGCTGAAGGGAGTGGGTAGGTGGGTGGAGGAGCACCCTCACAGAATAAGGGTAAGGGGGGGATGGGATAGGGGGTTTGCAGACTGGAAACTGGAAAAGGGGATAACCTTTAAAATGTAAATAAAGTTTTAAAAAACAAAGTCAAGTAAAAAAAAAAAAAGAAAAAGTAAACTAAGACGAGGGATTCTCAGCCTTCCTAATGCTGTGACCCTTTATTAAAGTTCCTCATGTTGTGGTGACCCCAACCATAAAATTATTTCGTTGCTATTTCGTAACTGAAATCTATCCTGGTAATTGGAAAGAATGTTCTGTGTTTAAGGTCTATTGTGTATAAAATACTAAAGTTTCGTCATCATACCCTGTTTCTGTTTATGTGAGTTATCTATTGCTAATGGTGGAATTTTAACATTGCTTAACAATTATTTCATTCTGATTGAATGGTTCCCATTGGTTCTACTAATATTTGCATTGTATGTGTAAATGTTTTGGTGTTGGTTGCTTATGCATTTACACTTGTTTTATCCTATGCCTAAATCAACCCATCTACCATTATACAATAATCTTCTATGAGTTCTGTAACTCTTCAGTTTATAGTTTGTTTCTGCTATAGGAAGAAGATATCTCTACTCTAATTTTACTGTCATTGAAAGCATATCATCTTCATGCTGCTTCTTTTAGTATATGTGTCTTTAAAACTGAATGGTTGTTCTTTTAAGCAGTAGATTGCTGGATCTGGCATTTTAAGTCTGCCAGCCCAACTATGTGTTTTACTTAGAGAATGCAATCATTTATATTTAAAGTAATTAATGACGGTATTAATTGCTGCTACTTTATTATTTTCAATGTGTCTATCCATTCTCTTCTTCTCTTGCCATCAGTTTGTGCTACATAAGTTATTTTTGTCATTGTAGACTTTGATCTTCGCTCATATTTTTATGGCTCTAATACAGGTTTATTCTTTGTAGTGATCATGAAGGTTAGATAATTTCTTTATAATTATCATTGTTTCTTTTCAAATAATCCTTTGGAAAACACATGTGAAACTCTACTCTTTAAATTATTTCCACAAAATTTAAGTTATTTGTGTCAGAGTTTCCATCTTTGTATCTCATGTATTTACTAACAAATTATTATACATTATTATATTGATATAATTGTCATTTAAATTTATATGATCTAATAATTACTTATGCACAACCATAACAGAATCTGTGCACTCTGAATCTAACTATATCCTTATTTGTACAGTGAGTTTTATAGTTTCATGTACTTTTATCATGGAATATTTTATTCCTTTCAAAATAGAGAATTCTCTGTGATATTTGTGATTAGAAAGTTTTAAATGTAAGGAAGACTAACTGAGCTTTGTGTGAATACCTTTATCCTACTTTCATGTCTGTTTTAAAATGTGATTTCCATATGTGAGAAAAGGTGAATATTTGTCTTTCTGAGTCTGGATTATTTTGCTTAACATAATGTGTAGCCATGCTGCCTCTCTCCCGGAACTTTTCTAAGCTTGGATTCTATGCCCCATGTATGGTACACCAAATGCAACCACAGGCTTCTCAACCAGCCTCTTTGTTCCCAAGGAATATGACTCTGAGACTTAATATTTCATGAATAATGCTTTCTTCCTCTGCAACCATTATCTCTTTATCACCATTTTATTTTGTTTTGTTTTTCATAGTGATAGCCTTTTCTGAGTGATATGGGATAAAAAAAATTTTTTTGTATTTGCATCATTCTCTGCCTACACATTTTTATTTACTTATTGACCATTTTGAGTAATGCTGGTCATTTACCAATTGGATTATTATTTTGGTATTTCATTTTTGAACCACTTATTTATTATCTGTATTAATAACCCACCAAGTGAATTTCTGGTAATATTTTTCTCCAGTTCTTTACCTTTACTCTGACAATTGTTTCCTTAGCTATACAATTTTCATTTCAGCAACCCCATTTATCATTTACTACTGTTAGGTCCTGAGCATTTGAGAAGTTGTTCTTTCTATGTCTTCAAGAGCTCTCTTATGTTTTCATCAAGTTGTTTCTAAGTTGCACCTCTTACATTAAGGCATTTGATTTATTTTAACTTATTTTTAAGAGGATAAGAAATAGACACTTCCCTTTTATTTCTGAATAGCTTTCATTCTAGGAATAGCTTCTCTGTGGGATTTTTATTTTCTATCAGGGCTTTAAATACCTCACATTCCTCCAGCCTGAAAGATCCCTTCTGAGTATTCTGCCAGAAACCTTAAAAGAAATGTTCGTGTGTGTGTGTGTGTGTGTGTGTGTGTGTGCTCTCGCATGTGTATGTACACAAATACACACACCATTTTTTCTTGTTTACTTCAAAATTCTTTTCATTAATAAATTATAAGTTTATAATAATATGTAGTAGGCAATCTTATGTTCTTTTTTCTGTTAAGAAAATGTTGGTATATAAAGTAATGGATTGTACTGTGAGGTTTGTGTTATATTCCTTGTGTTATAATTTAATTTTCTTATAATTGCTTGTATATATTTCTCCTCAGGTTCACCATGTGTCCTTATATAACCTTTTAGTCTTTGTTCTCCTTCATAACTTCTGAAACTCTCATGATTTTTTGTTGTTCATTGGTGCTACATAAGTCACTTGGGCTATGTGTACTTTTATTTTTTAACTTTTCACTCCTTTGACAAGGTCATTTCAAACATCTGTCTTTGAGCTCATGAATCCATTTTTTCTGTATAAGTAAGTCTGCCATCAGCGCTTCTATGGCTTTTAAAGTTTAGCCACTCTCTTTTACCACATCAACTGTTTCGGGTTTTGTTTGTTTTATAAATAGTTTCCATAGCATTTGTTCTTGATATTTTCACACTTTTCATATGTATTATCAGTCTGATATTATCCACTTTTTGTCTATATTCTTTTGTATTTCTCTAATCTTTCTTTTTTAAATTTTTTAAACTGCAAATAATTTTTAATGATTTTTTAAAGTTTTATTTATTTATTTTATATATGTGAGTACATTGTTGCTGTCTACAGACMCACCAGAAGAGGGCATCAGAYCCYATTACAGATGGTTGTGAGCCACCATGTGGTTGCTGAGAATTGAACTCAGGACCTCTGGAAGAGCAGTCAGTGCTCTTAACCACTGAACCATCTCTCCAGCCCTCTCTAATCTTTCTTAAAGAATTATTTGCAATCCGTGGCCAGATAGTGCCTCTTTAGGGTTCTATACTGATGCTTTGTCCTGTCTGTTTCCTGGTGTTAGGATTGCCTGCTCATTCATGATCCCCATGGTCTTCCCTTGGTTGGTGCAAATGTGGAAAAGTGGGACTCTCTTCGCGTCTCCAGAGACATTTGCTTCCCCTTAGAGCAAGCTATTTGTCAGAACAGACTGTCAAAAAAAATGTTAAGGGCTTACAACTTGAGTACTTGGGTGACATGATTTAGGTTTTGAGTCACTACACAGTTGATCATGGTATATAGGTACACAGGAGCATCGAGAATTTGATTCTGTTGGGATTAGCCTGTCACTAGGGTCTTCTGGAGTGAGGATATATGTTTGGGATAGACAGGATATAAAGCTCTATCCAGTCGCCCCCAGTAGCCTGCGGACTTCCCCTACTGTTCTAGGGACTGCAGTACAAGCCCAATCTGAACTCATGACTTTACATAGAAAAGAATTTCAGGATAAATCAGTTTATGAAGTAGAGTTAGGATTTGATAAAGGTATTTTAATATAGACCTTAAGTCTGGTTCATTTTTACTTTAACACAGTGTTTCTTAACTTGTGGGTTGCAACCCCTCTGGCAAACCTCTATCTCCAAAAATATTTACAAGTCATAACAGTAGCAAAATTACAGTTATGAAGTAGCAACAAAATAATGTTATAGCTGTGGGTTACCATATTATGAAGAACCATATTAAAAAGTTGCAGCATTAGAAAGGTTGAGAACTACTGCTTTCACATAAAATATCCATATTAAAATGAATACTAGCTCTATGGTGACAGCAATGCTAATTGTGATAGAATCTTGCTTCTCAGTTAGCGAGAAGCCTTCACCAGAGTCCATGGGGGAGGGGCACCTTCCTCTTGCAATGTCCCCATAATTTCTCAAGAGTATGTGCTTCATCTTCTAGAATGTGGGCCTGTGGGTAACAGCCTGGCGGCTGGTCTCAAAGCAGAAGATTGGTAGCAAAAAATGTCTAGATTTAGGGTCACGTGGGTCACAGGATTACTTTTGTACTGGAGAATGTAGAACCAATGACCAGTTTGATGTTGTGTGAAATCTGGAACTTGACTCTGTAATCAGCCTGAATCTGAGGTCCACAGGTTACAGCCTGGAACTAGGTATCCCTAGGAGGTACTGTTCCTGCCATCTGTTAGAAGGAGCTTACTTCTATTCTGCTTGTAGAGGATGTCTCTTTTTGTAGTCTGTAATCTTAGATTAGAGGAGGAGCTAAATAGGCAATGTGAATTTCTGCCTTTCTAAATGGGACTTTCTTTTCTTTGCACCATATACATCTCACTTGTACTCCTTAGATTTTTTATGAATAYAATTTGTTTGGTTATCTGAATTTCTCTATAAAGTTCTATTAAGTTATATGGCTGAGATTGTTTCTCTATTTTTTTTAGCAACAGTTTTTAAGAACCACCAAAAAACCAATGGAGAGATTGATTATGTTTTCTCATTTTAGTCTATAAGTTCCAGCCCCTTATCCCACTGTAGAAATGGCTTCAGCTTGAGTAGCTTCTAGATAAGAATTCCAAAATGTGGGCCTACCTCATTCTAGGACCATCTCACTACCAGTTTAGTAATTCTTCAAGTGTTGAAATGCCAGAGAAACAAGTCTAATTACATGCTTTGTAATTCCAAGGATGTAACAAGGGCACAATAACAATCAGAGATAGCTCAATGTCTATTGGTCTGTAACTCAATCAAAATCTTCTGGGCTTGGGAATATCACAAATACTATAGCTGGGACATATGGTACTTATTTTAGCTTCTTGAAAATTCCCCATATATATTTTCAGAGTGCAATTTTTTCTTCTTTTGAGAAATTTCTGTTCTCGTTCATTTTTGAATGGGTTATGTGTTTTGTTTTTATGCTTTGTTTTTAAATTTCTTATATATTCTGGGTATTAAATCTTTGTCAGATGTCTAGCTGACAGGGGTTCTTTCCTATTCTGTGGGCCTCTTCTTCACCCAATCGATTATTTCTTTAGCTGTGAAGAAGCCTTTTTTTCTTTTGGTTAATTGGTTATCTTCTCAAAGAAGAATCTCTTAGATTAGTTGATTTTTTTGTATTATTTTCTTTGTTTCTTTTAAGTTTTTATTATTTATTTATTTATTTAACACATGACTATTTTTTAATCTATAAAGTGGCCAGAAGAGGGCGCTGGATCCCCCGGAACTGAAGACAGCTGTGGGCTACCGTGTCTGTGCTGGGAATTGAACCAACGTCCTCTGCAAGAGCAGCCAGTGCTCCTTGCCCCTGAGCCAGCCCTATTTTCTTTTTTTCTATGTCCTTAATTTCAAACCTGATTTTTTGAAATTGATATTTTTGTCAATGAATATGTTTGGGCTTTGTTAAAGTTTTGAGTCGTATCATCATTAAGTCTTTTATTTATTCTCTTTATGATTTTTAATGTAGACAGAACTATATATTTTTCCTGTAGCACTGCTGTAGCACTGCTTTCAATGTGTCCCACAGGCTTTGTTGCAATGTGTTTCCATTTAGTTCCAAGATTTTTTAAATTTCATTTTTGCTTTCTTCTTTGACCCATTCATCATTCAGAATG
>BDUI01000458.1:62770-74352 GCA_002335545.1 Apodemus speciosus | reverse complement strand
AGAAATCTGCCTGCCTCTGCCTCCCAGCGTGCTGGGATTAAAGGCGTGCGCCACCACCACCCGGCCAATAGATTTTCTACAGATTTGTTTGCTGTCAATTTTAAGTTTTATTCCATTGTGGTCAAATAGGACACACAAAGTTATTTTAATCTTTTTGAATTTGTAAACATATGTTTTGTGTCTCAGAATTTGGTCTATTTTACAAAAGCTTTTCTATTTTAGAAAAGTTGCTGAGACAAATGCATATTCTTGGGTGTTTGGGTGGAATGTTCTGTATATTTCTGTTGGGTCCATATAATGTATTATATCATTTAATTCTGATATTTCTGTATTTTTTGCCCAGATGACCTATCTGGATTAAATCTCACACTTTTAACTCTTCTGATTAGTTTTATTTTGAAGTATAATTTGTCAGACATTAGGATAGGAATGTCTGCTTGCTTTGTTCTTGTTTTTTCCAATCCTTGAGTTCCTTCATTAAGTCATTTAACTGTGTTCTGTCTGATTTTTAAAAATAGGCACATAGGGCTATAAATTTTCCTCTTAGAGTTGCTTTTAATATATCCCAGAATTGTATGCATGTGCATGTGTTTTCTGTTCTCATTCTCATTTATTTCCAGCAATATTTTGATTCTTTTCTTTGACCATTTATCATTGAGTAATGATATTTAATCTCTATGACTTATACACTTAAAGAGCTTTGTTTATTGTTGATTCTAATTTTATTACATATTTGGTCAGATAGGAATAATGAGGTTTTTTTTCTTTTTTTCTTTTTTTCTTTTTTTCTTTTGGTTATTGTTGTTTTCTTTTGTTCTGTATTTGTTAATGGTTTGCTTTGTATCACAGAATGTGGTCTATTTTAGAGAAAATTCTATATCCATGTAGAATGCATACTTTTTGGTGTTTGTATGGAATACTGTGTAATAATGTCTTAGGTCTGTTTGTTGTAAAATGTCATTTAATTCTAGGGTCTCTCTCAAATTTTTATCCATATTAACCTACCTATTGGAGAAAGAGAAAAATGTTTAAATCGCCCACTATTTTTGGGTTTGTGTTAATATGTCCCTTTAATTTCATTAGTACACTTTTTATTAAATTGAGTGCCCCCCATGTTTGGTGCATATATATTTAATATTGTTATCTTTTCCTGGTTAATTGATCCCTTAATTAGGATGAGGTTTCCTTCTTTTTCCTCTTCTGATTAGTTTTAGTTTGAAGTATATTCTGTCAGATATTAGGATGGCAATTCCCACTTGCTTCCTGGTTCCATTTTCTTGGAATACTTTTTTTTTAACTCTTTCACTTTAAGGTGGTGCCTCTCATAAGCTAATATGTGTTTTTTGTAGATAATAGATGGATGGATTTTACTTCTTAAAACATTCCTCTATCTTGTGTATTTTTATTGGAGAGCTGAGGTCATTAATATAGAGAGTTATTATTGAAAGTGTGTAATAATTATAGTCATCTTGGTGGTCTTTGCTGGTGTGTATTCTTAGGTGCGGTCTGCTTTTCATTAAATTATAGCTTCATTTATTTTCTCCCTGAAGTTGATTGCCTCTGCTGCTTCTTCTCTTCAGTTTTAAGTACTTCTTTAAATATTCTGTTTAGCATTTTTTGTTAAATATAAATTTTTAAAGGCTGGTGTATCATGGAAAGTTTTCTTTTCTCCTTCAACTATTAAAACTAGTTTTGCTGGGTTCAGGAGTATAGGTTGGTAGGCAGGGTGTTTTAGGACTTGAAATGCATTACTCCAGGCTCTTCTGCCTTTCATGGTTTCTATTGAGAAACCAGCTGTTGTTCAACTTACTCAGGAAAAGTGCTTAAAGCAGAAAGAGGGTTTGAGAGCCTGGTCTGGAGCTAGGCCTGAGGTTTTCAGATTATGAAGGGTTGGGGGAAGGGGAGGAAGGAGATAAAGGGAAGAAATGACTTATCAAGGAAGGGTGGCTCACACACTAATGGTAATATTAGGATGCCAAATTTTCCATGTTTTCCACAAGGGTTATGTCTCAACTGTTACAAAGAAAACCAATGGACTAATTAATTTAAATCTAAATTTGATAAAGATGGACAACCGCTCACCTTCATGTCCATGGCAACAGGAAATGATAGAGGCCATCAACAACTGAAGGAGCAAATTCAGCAAACAACAGACCATTTCATCTTCTCTTAACAGGAACCTTAGGGAGCCCAGAATTAGATCTGCTAACAACTAAAAATGTGGTACTTAAAACTGCAATGGACAGCCACATGGTGCATTTAAGAATGTGGAAACCTATTTTCCAGGCAAAGTGGGATTAATTTGGGGGGAAAGTAGCCTAAAATTTAGAAGTAGTTACTGTTGTTCCTGGTATAGTTGACGAAAAATTATACAGGAGAAATTAAGGTATAAATGTCTTCAAGATAGATACTTTTTATTGGCAAGAGACATTCTATTGCTTAATTGCTGTTATTACCCTGTATGCCCATGAACTAAAGAAGTTTAGAAATTGGAGACTATGGGCTTAGAAGTACAGGTGTTATGGTTTCAGCATCATAAAAAGAGAAAGAGGTTTAGAGAATGTGGTATACGGCAGTGTGGGGGAAGGGAGTGTCTAGGTGGGCCCATGCCCAGGCATCCCTTTCCCGGAGGGACCAGACACACACAGACATGGTATTGAGTAGAGTTTATTCAGGGCAGAGGATGGGAGTTAATGGGGTAATGGAGGCAGAGAAAGGCAGAGAGAAGGAGAGAATACAGAAATAGAGGCCGGCCATGACCACGTGGAGAGAGGAGGGAGGGGAGGAGAGTCCAAGAAGGGCAAGAGAAGTTAGAGAGATGAAGAGAGGCAAGAAGAATAAGAGACAACAGAGAGAGGAAGGGCCTAGCATCCTCTTTTATAAGCCAGGCCTACCTGGCTGTTGCCAGGCAACTGTGGGGAGGGGCATACCTGGCTGTTAACAGGTAATTGTGGGGGTGGAGCTTAGACAGAATCCTAACATCCCCCAGTTTTAGTTTAATTAAAAAAGAAAAAATTAAAAAGAGGTGCCGGCGAAGCAGGAATAGGGTTGTTGTTGTGATATCTGGCTGCTTCATGCTGACATTAGGGGTGATGTGTTTCTGAGGAACCTAGAGAAAGGGGTATGGGGGGTGTTTGTCCAGTCCCAGGAGAACTGGCTGCTTCCTTGCTGTCCAGGGTCTGTGGAGCCATCTGAGGATCCGTCAGAAGAACAGTCCAGCAGAAGCTGTCTGTGTCTAGAGAAGCTGAGAGGAGATTGGAGCATCTGAAGGTTGCTTCTCTGGAGCTGTCCTGGCTGTGGCAAGGGCCTGGACTTTACAAGATGTTGAAACACATTAGTATAGGTGGGGAATAAGATTAAGTATATTTGGGAGAAAGGAAATTTTTTCTTAAGATGTACAATTGAAAGCCGGAGGAGTGTGTGTGTGTGTGTATAGTTGTTTTAATCACAGGTGTGGGATATGGGGATACTTTGGACTGTCCACAGCAGCTGACTATGATTTGCCCCATGCTCTTGCAGGGATATTATTTTGCCAGCTGCAGATAGTTTCTACAATTATGTGATTTTTGGAATTCTGGGGCCTTTTTCAGGGCATATAAATGCTCGGACCCTGTGATATTGGTTGTTGGTTAGTTGCAGTTGGTCACGGTTTGTTAAGTAGTTGTGCACACAAAAAAGAATTTATTAGCTATCCTGATGGTGAATATCAAACATGACCCAAGGATCTTGGTGCCCCTAATCAACAGGAAGTAGTCTAAGGATGATGTGTTACCATCCCAGAATCACTGAAGGAAGATCCCAGACTCAGTCTGCAAAGGCAAAGAACGTTTATTCTGCAGAAATTACCAGCATGCAGAATCAACCATTTATCAAAAATGGTGACCCCAAACAAAGGCGTGCAAGTCTTTCATAGAAAACTATGGGAATTTTAGCTGCAGTTAGGTAATCTAAAACTTCGTTGGTGGGTGCCCAGAAAGTTACGTATGCTAGTTTCTGATTGGTTGCTATGTTAAATTTGCTATATTTGGTGAGGCTTTGAAGAAATTCAGGATATGGATTGGCTATGATCTTACAGAGCCATCAATGATTAACAGCCCATTGTCCAAATCTGCTTCCCTGGGAAGCCAAAACTTTTCTATTTTCAAGGTTTTTACTTCTTAGGGGACCTCCAGATGTTACCCCCTTTCTTTTCTCTCCTTTTTTTCTCTCCTTTCTAGTGTTAGGGGGTTGAAAGTGTAGAAAAAGGGTGGAGAAGGATGGATGAAAAAAGAACCTACAAAGTAGCAAATACCAGCTACACTTTCTTTTTCAATTATATAATTAGAAATTTTTTGACATTTTTAGACAGGGTTTCTCTGTGTAGCCCTGGCTGTCCTGGAACTCACTCTGTAGACCAGGCTGGCCTCTACTTCAGAAATCCACCTGCCTCTGCCTCCCAAGTGCTGGAATTACAGGTGTGTGCCACCACCACCCGGCTCAATTATATAATTTTATTTTCATATTTAATTTTTATTCTTAATTTGTTATGATAATCAAACCAAGGTCTTTGTGCATAGTAATCACAATTATTTTCTGACTGGGTTACATTCCAAGTCTTTGTTTCAGTCATTCTTTTAAAACCTTGTCAGGCCAGTATCACCAATGCAATTTGTAATTATTATGTGATAAATATAACTCTAAAGAGTAAGGGCATTTTCAGATATTCACAACTTACAACACATTTATATTGATTTCATTTAGATTGATTGTTTTCATCCTGTGTCCTCCTATAAAAATTCCTCTCCTTTGCCTTATACCAAGTTTGATAGTTGAATTTTACCAAAATATGCAGTGAAATAATTTTTTTGGATTCTAATCTGGTGTACAAGCCATATCAATGTGTAAAGTTTAAACCAAACTTTCATCTATGCTGCTTCACTCCCCAAAACTAAAACTATTTGTGTACTTAATTTGGCAATTCCTATCTCCCTTTAGGGTAAATTTAGTGCTTCTATCCATTAAGGGGAAATGGTATCTGTGTTCAGTATATTAAGGAGAGATAGACATCCCTCCATCTAGGCTTTATCTGTACATTATGTAAGACATGAAAATGGTTAGAAAACATATTAAGACAAGTATTTGCTTTTGGAACATTGATATTCTCTACATTATTAACTTGTAAGCCTCAGATCTTAATTTATACCCAACAGATTTAAATTTTAACTAGTTGATCTTTCCAGCACTTTAAGATTTTATCTAATATTTACTGTTCAGGTTTCTGGGGAAAATGTGTTGTCTGCAAACAGATGACTTTGATTCCCACTGAGATGGTTTTAAAACATTGTATAACTGGAAACATTATTTTAACAAATTATTTTAAAATACATTGTGATATAGGGAAAATATTATTCTCTGTTGATGATGTAGTTGCAGACGTTACAAAGGTATGTGAAATCATTTGTAAAGCAAAGATAGAAGAAAGTTGTAATTTCCAATAAAGAAATCATCACTCAGAATTTTAGATGAGTAATGCTACTTGTGTTCATCAACATAATCAGAGAAGTCTAAGCAAAAAGGTATAGACTGTGCCGTCAGTCTATGAGGTGAGCCCAAGAATAGGACGTTTTCGAAAAAGGTGTAATGTGTGGTCCTCCAAGGTAGGTGGCGCTATTCTCCAACTGAGTTGACGGTATGGCAGAGCGGCTCATCTTGGCCGCCATTTTAACGGCGAGGCTGAGGCACGACGCTGCTCGCTGTTCCGCTGCCGCAGTCTGGTGTGAGGTTTTGTCTTTGGCCTCTACTTCTGACGAGGAAATTCGCATTTTCACACTTCAGACGAAGCTATGGGATCCATAAGCAGTCGTATGCGGATGGGAAGAAATCCCGAGGAAGATGAACCTGTGAGAGAAGGTGCTCCTAGAGAGGAGGAGGCAGTGGAAGCCGAAGAAAGAGCGGGGCCGGCAGTTGTCCATGAAGAGCAGGCAAGTGAACAGCCGGGAGTTTCCACTGGTCAGGGGGGCCACAAGAGGAAAGGCGGCCCGGGAGGTCCAATGGCCAAAATGCCCCGTAAGAAGCTGGAAAAGTCCAGAGGCATGTACGAATCACTTTTCCTGAGGGGCGAGGATAGTGATGTAAAGATCTGTGCGTTTCAGCAAGAGTGGTGCCTGCACAGAACCTACCTATGCCGATCTGGGTACTTTTCTAGCATGTTCTGTGGTGCCTGGCGGGAGACAAATATGGATACAATAGAAATGCAGATGCCTGACGAAAATATTGATCGCGAGGCTTTCCATGAGGTTTTGGGCTTCTTGTACAGTAGAAGCATTGTAATTCCTCCCAACCGCGTCATTGCCATCTTGGCCACAGCCAGTATGCTGCAAATGGATGAGTTAATTCAGCAGTGTGAAGATATGATGAGGGCCTCAGTCAGTACCGAGACTGTGTGCAGTTATTACTACTCTGCTGAGAATTACGGGCTCCAGAGCATCAGATATACTTGCCGCCAGTGGCTCTTGGACAACCTGATGACCCGGCAAAATGAAGAACTGTTGTTAGAAATCAATCTGAATCTCATGAAAGAGCTCATTGCCTCCTCAGATCTGGTGGTGGTTGGAGTGGAGATGGATGTGTATACTACACTAAAAAAGTGGATGTACCTGCAGCTAGAAGCACGCACATGCTCCGAATCTCAAAGAGCACTATTGCCTGAAGAGTTGTGCTTTGCCAAGTTCAGAAGTGAGTCGGATAGTAGCCCTTTTCTGGACAGTGATCAGGGAAGAGCCTTCGTGTCAGTGTTCCAGCAGCTAAGGCTTCCCTACATCATTTGTGACCTGCCTTCAGCACACGTTATTGACCAGGATGGACTGATTCCTGCAACATGGTTGACCCCAGTATACAAAGAGCAATGGCTAGCACTTCTTCGGGCAGAACAGTCCAGGGAACTTGGACCAATGGACATCTATGTGTCTGATATCCGTGGAAACAGCATGAGGTGTGGAGGCCAACTTATCACAGATGAGCAATGCAGCTGGACCTGGTCTGGCTTCAACTTTGGCTGGGACTTGGTAGTATGCTATACCAACAGGCGCATTATATTCCGCCGCAGTGCAATGAATAAATCCTGTGGCCTTGGTGTCAGCTTACTCTGGCAGAGAAAAGTTGCCTTCCGTCTACGAGTGATCTCATTGGACAGTACTGGAAAAGCTGTTCTCAGGAGAGAGACTGAGTATAATGTTCTTGCTCTGAGAAAGGATCAAGAACTAGAAGTGATGAACCTAGAAAACCAAGACATAACTTTCCCCATGTATGTGGCATGCAACTTCCTCTACCTTCCTGGAGAGAGTGGCTCTGGACCAAGCGGGGAATCAAGCAGAAGTCCGATGAACTAAGAAGCTCTTCCATGAGGTCAACGGTTGGCAACATCTTGAAGATTCCATCTGCTTCTATGAAAATAACTGGATTTGGCCATCACTGAAGATCTACTTTGCAGGCATGTCTGTTGAAGAAGAGCCCATAAAGTTTGAAAATATCTTGGAAGATACGAGAAGTTCCTTCAAACTGCCAAAAACATAATTCTACAGTTACTGTGGCAACTTATCTTCAATGACCACCTATCAACATCTACATAATTTCTAAGGACACTGGAACAACTGAGAGAAGGAAACCGTGAGCCTACCTAACCTACTGCTTAGTGGAATGTTTTAAAAATCATTTCTTGTAGTTTAAGTTAAAGGAATGTTTTGAGTTCTCTTAGTTATATTTAGAACTGCCCTATTCTACTCAGTTTCATTGTTTTGTTCCTCTATTCATCCTTCCCTCCCTATGAATATAGCACTTAGTTTTCATGGGTTTTTTTGTTTTTGGTTTGGTTTTGGGTTTTTTGTTTGTTTGTTTGTTTTGTTTGGTTTTGTTTGGTTTGGTTTTGTTTGGTTTGGTTTGGTTTGGTTTGGTTTGGTTTGGTTTGGTTTGGTTTGGTTTTTCAAGATAGGGTTCTCTGTATAGCCCTGACTGTCTTTCATGTTTTCTATATGAAAAAGAGAAATGTACTACACATGCTATCTTTATATTGGTTTTTCTGAAAACAAAGGATATTGCAGTGTAAATTAGACTTTACTTGCATTTTCCCAAGAAGACGTTTCAAAATCTATAGCACTATATTTTGGGCATGATGCATAGAAGCAATTTCATTACATAGTTATATTCATTCACTAAATTTTAAATGTTTAAAAGTATGCATGTACCACTGAGCTTTAGAAATGTTTGCTGTTAAAGTCGTATTTGGATTTTAGGATATAATAAGTTGTAGAGTAGTTTGATAAGAGTGTGTGGATCTGTATTCAACACAAAGCCCGAAAAATTACTATAGTTGGAAAATATGCTCTACTTAAAGAGCAAGAATAGGAACATAATCTTTGGAATAGAAAGACTAAGAATTATAATGAGGAGTGCTTTTTATTCTGAAGTATGATAAAGGGCTAGTTAGTAAACTATAGAGTAAGTAGAAAGTATTATTGTCTGAAATGGAGAGAACTGCTAGTCACAATTTAAATCTGTTGGTTTGTGACTACTGTTAATTTGAAAACTGCCACTACTTTACCTCTTTTCAGACATTACTTCTCATTGATTGATTTTTTGTGGCTAAACAATGTCAAATACTTGAGCTCAGTTTAAGAATCCATACATAAATAAGTATTTACTCAGAGTATAAAAACTAATATAAGCCAAAAAAAAAAAAAACCACAAATAACCAGTATTTTAAAAGTATCACTTAGGTGAAAAAGAATTTTTCTTATAGTTTATATTTCTCTTCCCAATTAAAACCTTTGTTCTTGGGAAGAAACTACTTTATTTTTTTCTAATTAATATCTGAAAGACTTTGAAATACCAAGCCTACATACTAGTGTGCCATTAATAGTTTAGTGTCAGTAATATAAAATGGCTAAATGAGGGTATCTATGAGGCACCATATGCCTTTGGCCTTTAATTCGGTATTTCTCTCATGAAGTCTTTCCTTATATTCTATGTATATAGTTAGCTGTAAACAACAAACCTCACTTCATTATAAAAAATGAAGTTTTGGACCCTTCTAGTTTTTAAACACTTAATCCCACATAAATACAAATATACAACAGTTAGAAGCTAGGATCCATATATTAAAGAGAGTGATTTTTTTTTTATGAGCCTGAGTTACCTGGGTTAATATATTCATTTTTAGTTTTATATATTTTACTGCACATTTTATAATTTTGTTTCACTTTATAGAATAAAAATTCATTTTGTATATGTACCACATTTAACTTACCTGTTTATCTGTTGATGGACATTGATTACATATCCTCGATATTATAGAAAAAAGAAGCAATAAACATAGATGTGCAAGTATCTCTGTGGTGGGAGCTGAGTTCTTTGGGTATATGCTCAGGAATATTGTACTGGGTCATATGGTACTGGAGGGGTGACATGAAAATAGAAGAATGGTGGGGCAAAATGGTGCAGAGTAGGAATTAGCTCAGAAGATAGAAGAGGGGAATGAGATAAGGGTGGGAGAGACCAAAAGTAAATATATAAGAAAATGACATAAGGTAACCTTTCATATTTTTATGCTAAATAATAAATTTTAATTGGAAATATATAAAGTGAAGCTATGGGGAAAATATTCTGGAGTAGACCAATCATGTTTATAAGGATGACAAGTTGTTAGGATATGGGGAGGGCTTGGATGCTAGTATGAACTTTGATATGTATACCTGGAACTTCTGAGGGAGCCTGGAGGCTGCTGTGGGCTTTGATATGCTAATCGATGTCAGATGTCACAAGTAGCCCATATGTCCCCTCTTCCAGAAGTAAGGGAATTTGTGGGAAAACTGCTAATTTGGGTTGAAGTCTACTATTGACCAGAGAGGAAACTCAGTGTATAATGGGAAACTCCCTTCATTAGCTAGGCTTCTCCTCTGACCTTGTCTGGGAAATTCCAAGCCTCTACATAGACCTCTACCTTGTAGCCTTAGTTAGATTACTTTCCTTCTGACAAGAAACTGTTCAGCTAGCACCTAAGATTCTTAAAATGCTTCCCCATGCTAATGAAGCATTTCAGTACCTTAAGCCCTCAGCCAATGACCTTAGCCCATTGTGGTTTTTCCTACGCTGAGTTGCCCCAAACTGTATAAGCCTTGAATCACCCAGTAAAGTTGATCTGCTGCTACCTGATGGTTGGTCCCAGTGTGGTCTGCATTCCCAGGGTTTCAGCGCCCCCCCCCCCAATCAAACCTCATTGTCTTTGCTCTCACTGCCCTCATGCATCTTATCAGCCAATGATCCACAAGAATGGAGAGGAACACAGGAAATGACTCCTTTGGCCATTGGGAACTGCTTGCATAAATTCCTGAGAACCAGAAAACCCCTTATAATCCAGCTTGAGCTCATTTCTAGACTTATTGACAGCCTGAGATCTATATATAGGCTGCTTGAACCCTAACATTTCATCCTTTTGTTGATGATAAAGGATGATGTAATCTTTGACTGCTCCAATACTGAGCAGAACCCAGAGGAACCCAGAGTGGCTCAAATGTCAGTCAAAGTCCTGGGGTGTATGGCAATCATCAGAAGCTTCTGGTTCACTGAACTAGCTTGAAAAGACAGGGAGCAGTCACACTGGCTGGACAGGTTTATTTTAGTGTTCAGCAAATCTGAGGATTTCAGGTTCTATATGACCACCTGGTGCTGGTGAGGTGCAGGCCATTTGGAGCAGTTTGCAGGGTCTGGATGGTGTCTGTCATCTGAATAGGAATCTGCATGATCCATGTCTATAATCTGCATTGAAATCATCATTATAGGAAAAACTGGAACAAGTGTCTATAAACAGCTAGAGTAGACACTGCTTTTAGACATAGAAAAACACAATCTGAAAAGTTGTCAGTAAAATAGAACCATAAAAATTTATGTGTGATAAGACAGAAATTCGGTGGCAGGAAAGAGAACAAAGGGTGGGGGTATAAGGGGAGGTTCTTATGCTAACCCTGTTTCCCAATTGGTTCCTGATTTATCAATAAAGAAGGCCAGGGCCAAATTGCTTGGTGGAAAGTAGAGGTGGGACTTTCAGGTCCCAGGAGAAATATGCAAACGCAAGGAACAGTTTATGGACCCAAATGTTGGTTCTGGATAAAAGCATAAATGCTCTTCCCTCTGTCCAGAAATATTTTCATTACAATGAGTAGCACTATTAAGTCTATATTTAGAAAAAGAAACAAAAGTTAAATTTTGAACCTGTAAAATAATTGTAACCAGTATTTTATTAAGGCTAGATGAATAGCTCATCAGAACTCTAATCCTGAAACTTAACAATTTTCTGTGTTTTGCCTGTATCTAGGTCTGTTGTGATTATAAAAGAGAAAGAGGCGTGAGAATATGTTCTATGGGGTGTGCGAGGGAAGGGGGTGCCACAGCGGGCCCATGCTGAGGTTTCCCTTCCCCCTGAGGGACCAGACACACAACTGTGTAGCATAGAATAGAGTTTATTCAGGGCATGGGGAGGGGAGTTACGGGGGTAGTGAAGGCAGAGAAAGGCAGAGAGAGGGAGAGAGTAGAAAAACAGAGGCTGGCAATGA
>BDUI01000458.1:11870-22014 GCA_002335545.1 Apodemus speciosus | reverse complement strand
GAATAGTGATAGTTTGACTTCTTTCTTTCCAATTTGTATCCCATTTGACTTCCTTATGCTGTCGAATTGCTCAAAAATATGGAACGCTTCACGAATTCGCCTGTCATCCTTGCGCAGGGGCCATGCTAATCTTCTCTGTATCGTTCCAATTTTAGTATATGTGCTGCCGAAGCGAGCACTAATTTTAGACTTTTATAACTTAGATAAGTTTTAAATCTTTTCTTAGGCAATTATTTACCATAAGATGTAGGTAGTTGATAATTGAGAGCAGTCATGGATAAGTAAGTTTCTTTCAATAAAGGAGTAGTAACATTTTACATGGAAACCTGTCTTGTGAGTTTATCCCTTCTTTTTAGTATGAAGCCTGTCAGTAGGGTAAACTGTCTGGGTTTTGCCTTTGCCAGCGAGAGACCTAGTATCTCCAGAAAAAAAGCAAGGCCTGGTTTCATGTAGAAATGGACTGAACAGGCAGGCGCAGCCATTGGGTTAGAAGCTGGTTGCTTGCTGTTGTTTAACTGATAAAGCTACAGTTAGCCACCAATATCATCAGAAATGGGAGGAGGATTCATTCGAGTAGGAAGTACAAATGGCCTTTGTATTGATTAAAATGACAGAGACTTACCCACTACTTAGATGGTTACCTGAGGTATTCTCTTGGTTTCTCCTTGAAGGCAGAGTTCCCCGTGCTGTGTTTTATAAAACAAGATAAAGTGAGAGAAGGAATATGTTCTATGGAGGTGTGGTGAGGTATGGAGGAAGAGACTGCCTCCATGGGCCCATGCCAGGCATCCCTTCCTGAGGTACCAGCCACACGATGGTATAGTATAGAATAGTGGGAACTTTAGGCTTTTGGTTGGCAGTTGTACTTACTTGGGTGGAGTCTGTTTGGTCCATGAGAGGTCAATCTGAGTGGGTTTCCTGTAACTTATAAGTTTATAAAAGAGATGACAACATGAGTTAATAATATGAATAGTCTTTAAGATGAAACTTTTGTGGAGCAGACTTATCAAGGGCTTTTTCCTTTTATCTAGGAAAATGAATATACATGATGAGAAACACTTTTATGTTTAGTTAAAAGACGAAGAGGACATATGAAGCATTTAGTTAATGGAAACAGAGTTCAGGTAAGGAAGTAACAGATTATATCTGTGAAAGCTTACATCTGACCTAGTTGCTAGAAACCGAGTATAGATAAGGAACTAGGTCTGTTTTCTACCTGTCATGCTATAGTTAACTTAGCTGTCAGTATAGTCAGAAATCTGAGGAAGAATAAATTATAATCTAGGGTCATATATTAAAAAATGACAAGAGTTCATCTGTAGTCCAAACAGTTCCCAGGTCTCTATGTCAACTTGGACAGAGTCAGCATGGCTCTCAAGCCCCGAAGACGAAGAGCTTTTTTTTTTCCCAGTGGATCAGATAACACGTGAAATGAGAAATGATTCGCTTTGACTTAGGCAATATGAGGCATTTGACTCTCCAGTTTGTCCACAGCGTAGACCAAGCCCAGACAGGGGAATGGCAGTGCTTTTCAGTGGGTTTCATACCACAAGCCAGGCACTCTTGTAGCTGTGTCCATTATCTTCTGAGACCTTGGGGGTAAGCTGTTAGGCTCTGGGAGTCTGTCTGTCATAAACTTATGTTTATTAGTAGTTAGCAGACTTCTGACAAGATAGAGGGCTATTTCAATTGGTCATATCTGAGTTAGAAAATTTGTGTTAAATCACTTGTTTGATAATGTATATAGTAAGTAGAGCATAGAGAAAAACACATTTTGTTTTAGTAGACAATCACTTGCCTTAGAGTTGGTGTGGAGGACCGGAATGTAAAGGAATAATAAGAAAACTGGCAGCAGTGGCACGAAACCTTGCTGACAGAAAGTAGTGTGTCCAGGCAGGGCAGGTTCAGGGCTGGGACACAAACTGAGCAGGCAGGCAAGCCGAGGGAACAGGCCGGTCTGTGGAGCAAGAGACGGACACGTGTGCATATGCAGTTGAGGCACCAGGTACATGCCCGGGCTGGGGGTGTGGGACGTGTGCAGCCTGAAGAGCATGTGTCCCCCAGGGAGCACTGGGCCAAGGCACTCCTAAACAGTTGTGGCAGCGGTGGTGGTGGTGTCAAGGGATAGGGGGCAGTTCTGTGGCATGCACAGCTGGGATGCAGGCAGGTGGGGCAGGACTTCCTCCTAGCGGCTGGACGCCCCAGAACATTGCTTCTGGCTGCAGGCGGTCGCTGCCCTTCCCCACTTGACAGAGTCCGTGGTGGGCAGGAGAAGGGCAGCACCTGAAGTGGCATTCTGCATTCTAGTGATCTGCATGTTCTTCCTGGGGTGGGGGGCAGGGCTAGTGCTCATCTCCTCAATCCCAGGCAGGGAGGGAGAGAGCTTGCACACATGGTTGTGGTGCATGCACCCAAGAGGGTAGATGGTTGTGCTCAGGAGAGAAAGCGAGGGTCTCAGCAGGTAGAGTCCCTGACAGGGGGCGGGGCCAGACTTGCTTTTCTCACCRGCAAACTGAGAGATTAGACAAACTGAGAGATTAGTAAATAGCAAGAGAATGGGGGCTCTTCCTGGCTGGCCGGGTAGCAGTGGCAGGGTTGGGAGTGAGAGAGGGAGTGAGCAAATGAGGGAGGGGCAGGGGGAAGCCTACACTATGGCTCACCAGTGAGAGTATTGTTTTTAAGGGCCAGTTTAGTGGCCATATAGAAATACTGCTTTCTGCTTACTGTGAATTAGACTGGGACATCCCAGTAAGTAGGGACAAAGCGGCAAAGACCAACTCATGGGTGAGATAGTTAATAACCCTGAGGACATTATTAATAACCAGAGACATTTCTAACACAGGCAAGACCACCAGGTTGTCATGTGATGGGCTGGGGGCTACTCTCTCAGACCACATGCTGAGTGCTCATCACTCCTCACTCCCTGAAAAGGTCTGAGACTGGGGCCTTCTGAGGCCCTAACCAGGCTTTCTCCGAGTGGGGAGGTGAGTTCCCAAAGAGCAGGGCTCCATGTGTGGGCAGGCTGGGCAGGAGAGGCYCTGAGTGGGCAGATGCTTCCCTTGCTGGAGCTTGGAACAGACCCAGCCAGCAGTGCAAGTTCAATGGCTGAGGTGAGACACCTCACAGGCCTCATAACCCAATTCAGATTACTTTCCCCCCACTGGTCAGAGTAAATGTCCCCATGGTTGCAGGGCAGAGTTCTTGAGCACAGAGCTACCTCTGTGCTACCCTTGAGGATGGAGACTTTCAGTCTTCACTGACCCTCGTTCTATGACTCTTCCCCTTGGATGAGATTTTCCTCTCTCCTTTGAGACAGTCTCTTTCTAGTGGCTGAGAATCCCAGGCCTGGATGAACTGCTCTCTGTAGCTCAGGGCACTGGCCCACAGCATAGCCTCCAGCTCATCACATGATGATCTGGTCTAGCCTGTTCTAGAAATCTCTCTGGTTATTAATATCCTTAGGATGCTGGTAGGGATAGTTAAGAACCTATTCTCACCCATGGGTTGGTCTTCGCTACCTTGTCCCTACTTACTGGGATGTCCCGGCCATGAGCTCATGGAGAGACAGGGAGGAAGGGAATGGGGACAGAGGGGAAGGGATGAGAGGACAGAGTGGGAGCAGGAAGGCAAGAGCAAGAGAGAGAGGAGAGGGCAAGCATCGCCTTTTATAGTGAGGCAGGCACACCTAGCTGTTGCCAGGTAACTGTGGGATGGAGCTTAGACAAGTTGCTAACACCCAGAGAGGTATCAGTCAGCACTCACACAGGACTGCATTAACTCTGTCTTCCACACAGGGCTGCATCAGCCTTTGGTTGCCAGAACCAGAAATCTGAGAGCCTTTCCTGTGGATGAGGAACTTGGGCTACCAACCTATGTCGGTGAGGCAAAGAGGGGCAGTCAACTCTCTAGTGTCTTGATTCTCCACTGTTTGGGCTGGATGATTGCAGTGGGCAAAACACGAGGCTGTTTTCTCAGTGGTTAGCATTCCCACAATTGAGATGGAATCAACCTCTTTGAGGGAGAACTTATGTCTGCCAGGATATGGTGTTTTGTCTATCATGGTAAGTTGTTTTTTTCATTACACATTGTAAATACCATATTCTCTGAGGAGATTTAGGGATATTATCTATTAAGCATACCTGATTTTAAAAACATTGCTTTTAGTTACTTTTTGAGCGTTATCCTTGAAAACAGGAGTCTAAGTAAAGCTTGTCCCTGTAAATGAATTGCATTTGTAATTGGCTTGCCTCTAAATGTAGTTCTGAGCACATTAAAGAATTTGATCATTTATAAGGTGTCCAACCATTAACTTGCATGTCTTAATTATCCTCAACAGTCTACAAGTTATCAGCTTTTATGACATTAGGATTTTACAGTTTTATTCCTGTTAAGTTTTATCTTTAGCATTTAAATTCAAGATTTACTTGAAAATCTCTAGCAGTAAATAAAACTCTAAATAATAAATTCATAGAGGGATTGATGTTGGAGACAATGCCTAAAATTAAGGGGCTGGAGTGCTACCATCTTACAGGTGCTCCTAAATCAAGTATTAATTAAGCAATTTTTGATTAAAATTTTATAGTCCCCTGTAATGGTCTTACAGATCCTAAGTGAAAGAAAGTTTGTATTTCAGCAAGAGCTTTGAATATCCATGACCTTGAAGAGGTAACTTTTATTTATTTGATATATTCTTTATTTACATTTCAAATGATTTCCCCTTTCCTGGATCCCCCCTCTCTGAAAATCCCATAAGCCCTCTTCCCTCCCCCCCCTTCCCCAATCTACCCCTTCCCAATGGTATGCACTCACTGATAAGCAGATATTAGCCCAGAAGCTCAGAATACCCAAAGAAACAATTCACATATCAAATGATGCCCAAGAAGAAAGAAAGGAGAGGCAACTTTTATTTTTATAAATAACCAAAAAAGGAGAAGTCAAAGAGCTAGACATCTGTAATTTACCCATATTAATTTTTATATAAATTTTTGACTAAAATTATAAATAGTATGAGACATAACAGCAATAAAAAGTTTACCATTTGCTGTAAGAAAATTTTCTAAGGGGTGGTGCCACAGACCCAGCCGGGGATTGTAGTCTCAGGAAAACCAGGATTCTTCTGGCCCAGGAAGATACAGATTTGGCAAAAATGACACAGACACCGGACATAGAGATGGTTTAAGATCCGAGTGTGTTTGGCTGCTTTCAAGCAGGAGTTTTTGAGCCTGAGGTTTTGACATTTACATATCAAAAGATTATCCAGCAAAGCAGGTACAAGGAACAATTAGCATAACCATTCGGCACAAGGAAATGTAAAATCAACCAGGTAAAATGTTTCCCGTGTAACAATTCGAAGCTCAAACACAGACAACATCAATCTTGGTCTAAATGAGTCTCCGTGAGTAAACTTCACCTGACACCTAGCTTTCGTCTGTAAGACCTGAAGTTTCCTATGATTTCGTATGGAGTAGGCAGGCCAAATTCCAATGCCTTCCTAAGTTCCACATAGCCTCAGTAATATTTCATAAGTTAGAACTGCAACCTGAACCACACCTGGATAAGCCAAGAATGTTGTTTTGGCCAGAAACTCCCTAGATGGGGTCTGCAAGACAAAAAGCAGTTCCTATAAGCTTCCATTGAAGAAGCTCTGAGCTTTGCACTAACTCAAATATAAATTTAACTTGCCCACCACCCACCTGTCTGGCAAGGGCATAGTACGAGGTTCTTCAGATGTAAATATCTTCTAACCTGAGCCTTTCGTCTAAGACTAGGCCCAACATCCACGTGTCCTGCAAGGACTTTTGCATGAGAGTCAAATAACAAAAGAAACTTGTACTTTTAGGATTCCCGGAAAAAATCTACTCATTGTTTCATATTTTCGATGAGATCTCCTTTTTAATCTTGGGGGGTAAATGTGACTAAAGCAAAGCGTTACAGTTCTAAGAAAAGAGGTTTTTGGCCAGTAATATTACTTCAAAGAATGGGTTATAATTTACTCGAATTTACTCGGTCTCAGAAAAAAAGGGGGTTTTAGAAGGAAAGTAAATTGCCAAGTGAAAAACTGTGGCTTCTGTATTGGGGGAGTTCCACAGGCCCCAAGAGACATTTTCCATCTCAGTCTGTAGAACTCTGTCTTACAGAATCTATTGGGGCTACCGMGGCAGGGTGGGGGTGTTAGACCATCTCTGGAGCCTTATCCAATACATACAACAGCTTATCCATTGTTGCATAGGTTTTTGCCTGTGTACCCTAGTTTCTCCAGAACAACTTGAGACATATATGCAATTAGGGCCTAATCGCATACAACCACTTGGGAGGAGGGACTGGATCCTTAGGTGAAGGTTCCAAGACCTTGCCTGTATCCTTTTTGAAGGAACATCAACTTTTAATAAGCCCAGCTCTGATTATTTTAAGCAAGCATATCTAGGGTTGTTATTGAGAGATTGCAGACAGAGGATTTTTATTTTATAACTGGTGTGTATGTCAGCAGATGGAGGCAGACAACTTGAAAAGCTTAATAATTTTTATTTTTTATAAAGCCATTAAGTTGTAAAATGATAGAAGTGTTTGTAATGATTCCATTAAACAAAAAAATATTTTTAAAAATGACATCTACAAGAACACAGAAAATGTTAACATTAGATTGTTCGGGGGTATTTTAAAGATTTTTAACCATATCTAATAAGCTTACAAATCTTAATGTACAGAAAGTTTATATAATAGTCTTACAAATCTGGAGATAGTTTATACTTGGGCAAAAATTTCAGAGAGTTAAAACAAACAAGAGTATGAGCTAAGTTGCCTTAATTCCTATTGGAAATAGACTACTTTTWAGCTGTTTTAAAGCAGATAGTATCTGTTATTGTGCTTGTTTTTGCCCTCATCATAGTGTTAGAGGTTGCCTGGCCTAGGACAGAAGGTAGGAAACTTTTCAACAAGAATGCTTGTGTCAGGAGTGGGAAGGAAATGGACCTACTGCAGACCCCTT
Organism: Apodemus speciosus; assembly: GCA_002335545.1. Lineage (NCBI taxonomy): Eukaryota > Metazoa > Chordata > Mammalia > Rodentia > Muridae > Apodemus > Apodemus speciosus. The sequence goes on along the minus strand of BDUI01000458.1, from coordinate 15,029 downwards.
TTAATAAAGTAAAGCAGCATAAAATACTGGTTTAATATTATCCATACCCAAAAGATACCTGAATCCCTGAAAAACTAAATCTGGTGACCAGGGAGAGGGACCTGAGCAGTCAGAGAACAAAGATAGCTTAGAGATAAGAAATTCTGAACATGGGCCAGCAGCTCAGCAAGCAGCAGGCCAGCAGAGGCAGGGTGTTTGGCATCTCAGACCTGGGCCCTGGTAAGGTGTGAGTATCCAAGGACACACGGAGTTGGGGCTTATGGTGCCAATGAGGGCATCACACCAGCAGTGTCAGCATTACCCCAGCCTGGTGGCAAAGGAAGGCAGGATAGGCCAGTGGCAGCCTGAGCTCCACTGTCAGAGTAAGAAGCCATCTGCTTATTTGAAAGATAGAGCAAGCAGAGGTACGTGGTGGTGGGGAAGGGGGATGGACATCCTTCAGAAGCAGAGCAAGTGAAAAGAATCCCAGCAGAGGGGCATAGAGAAATATCTGGTGTTTCTGGGGGATTTAAGAAGCAGGCTTCAATGAGCCAATGAGAGGGACAAAGACAGAGCAGACAGTTCCTGCAAGGAGATGAGCAATGACAAATTAGCCACGGCTAGAGACACAGTATGCTATAGGGTAGAGTCGAGAGATGAAAGAAAGACAGAGCTAGCTAGCAAGGAGCACACTGTGGGTATCTTTGCTTAGTCTGGATCCCATGTCTGTGACAAAACTTATGAACACGCCAGAAAACATAAATCCACCAGACACAAACAACATAAAAGTTGGAATGTTCAAACAGTCACAGAAGATCAGAAAATACTGACCTGCAGTAGCCACTTTCACTCATGCCCAAACCAGAAGGACTCCTCTTTCTTGTCCTAGAGACTTGGTCTCTGATTACATCTCTGATCTCTATATCTCTGGACTCTGAAACAGAACAGAATAATTTACCAATCTCAAATGTGCATTTTTTTTCTATTTGAAAATTTCTGGTAGTCACAGCGGCTCCCACCTATGAATTACCAAGTCAGCCTTGAAATTGCTCCCACTTAGGGGCCTATTTCTGACTAGTGACCATTAATTGGTTGCAGCTGTGATCTCAGGCTCCATGTACTTCCAAGTCGACTGAGGCCTGTAACTTTAATTTTTTCAAAGCCTACTTTTAATGATGGTTATTAAATGCTTTAACCTTCCTTCTAGTCGACCACTCAGCAGAGATAGTGGAAAAGAAAGGATACAAAGGAAGTAGGCCTGTTTAGAACTGATTCTTTGGAGCAAATCCCATCTGTGTTGGTGAGCTGTCACCATTTGTGAGTGGTGGCAGCTCAATCCACTCACAAACACTTAACAGATACACTGGCAGTCCAGTTCGGCAGAGTCAGGATAGAAAACACAAATCAGCAGCAGTGGCACAACCTAGCAGGGACAATTAGGCCTCAGCTGAATTGGCAAGAGATAGCAGGAGGGATTTGGACCAGCAGGGACATCAGGAGAAATTTTCTCTTGACAAAGCAAAGATCAGCTAAGATGTGAGGCCGAGAAGCTTTTAACTATGCAAGCAAGCCAAGCTCCTCTCATAGGCCATTGAGTCCTATTTATACCCTCCAAACATCAAGTATTCTCCATGGGTCTTGTCTCATCATGTGTCTTGCCTCAGCACATGAGTCTTTCTCAGCTGATGTCACTCTGCCAATTGGCCTGAGTCCTTGGAAGCAGCAAGAAGCCTCAGCACACCACCAGAAGTTTTTTTGGTGCATTTCTTTCTATGGAGCCCTAATAAAAGGAGCTCAACTATGTATCTAAGGCAGACCAATACATGTGTGTTATTAGCGAAAAAATCCTTCATCACGTGTCCTTTCATGTGCTTGCTTTGACAGGACATCCTTTCACCTGACTGCTTCAGTGAAACGTTCCTTCATGAGGATCCTTTCACCCGTATCCACTTGAGCAAAATGCTCCTTCACATGTTCGCCCCAGCAAAACAGCAAATAGCACAACTGACTTTCTAAAGAACCCTTAAGTTTCTATTTCCAGGGAACTTCCTGGTCTGGGGGTCCCTGAGAGTCCAAGTTTTGGTGCCTATCCCAGATCTCTAGCCCTAAGTCAAGAGTTTTGCTTGGGACCTTAAAAAAAATGTTGCAGAGTTTAAATCCAGCAGGAAAAGAACATATACTCAATTCAAATTATAATTAAGTGAATTTATCAATTACTGTTAGCAGGTGTAGTTAGAGTTTCTATTGTTGTGATGAAACACCCTGACCAAAAAACAAGTTGGGGAGAAAAGTGTTCATTTGTTTTATGTTTCCATATTACCAGTCATCCCTGAAGAAAGTCAGGAAAAGAACTCAAAACAGAACAGGAACTCAAAGAGAGCAGGAACCTGGAGGCAAGAAGCTGATGCAGAGGCCATGGAGGGGTGCTCCTTACTGGCTTGATCATCATGGTTTGCTCAGCCTGCTTTATTATAGAACCCAGGAACCATCTCAGGTCTGGAACCACATATGATGGCCTGGGCCCTCCCACACCAATAACTAAGAAAATGCCTTACAACTCTGCCTACAACCTGTTATGGAGGCACTTTCGTAATTGACAGTCCTCCCCCCACCTCATAGGATTTCAGTTTGTGTCATGTTAACATAAAACCACCAACACAATTGACCCTCTTGTCAACTTGACACACAAACACAACACTTAAGCCATAACTTTTCCTTTTCCATTCATTCCCAAGATCTCACATTAAAAATATCAATAACTTAAAAATCCCACAGTCTTTACAATTCAAACATGTTCAGTCTCTTTAAAATAGCTAATCTCATTAAAATCCAAAGCCCTTTAAAACTCAAAGCTTCTCAACTGTGGGATCCTATAAATTAAATACTTTTTTACTTCAAAAGGAAAGAACCAGAGTACAGTCACAATCAAATCAAAGCAAAATCAAACTCCAAAAGTGTAAGTAACTCAGTGTCCAATATCTGGGATTCACAATTTTTGGGGTTTCTCTAAGGACTAGGGTTACCTCTCCAGTTCAGCCCTCTGGAAGAAGGCTTTCCAGCCATCTGGAAGAAGGTGATCAGTACACAGATCGCCTTCTAGGCTCCATCAGCTCCACTCCACTGCTGCTATTGTTCTTGATGGTAATCCCATGGTTCTGGCATCTCCAAAATGGCTGGGAT
>BDUI01000457.1:232625-255423 GCA_002335545.1 Apodemus speciosus | reverse complement strand
GGAAATTAGACATATATTAACTTTGATCATAGAATTTTATGCTTTTGTATTGTGTGTGTGTGTGTGTGTGTGTGTGTGTGTGTGTGTGTGTTGGGTAGTTGAGCATGTGCATACAGGTGCCCTTAGAAATCAGAGGTGATCGATTCCTTGGGAGTAGGAGCTGCAGGGAAATGTGAGCTGGTATGAGTGCTGGGATATAATGTGGATTCTCTGTAAGAGTAGTATGTATACACTTAAACAATAAATCATTTCCCTGGCCCATTTTTATTTCTTTAATGTTACAAGTGAATTTATTTTTTATTATTTTTAGCTTAAAGAACTACCATTTGCAAACTGGCCAAAGTTCCAGGCTTGCCTGAGCCTACATTTGTTACCTCAGCCTATATCCCACCCTCATCCGACTACCACAACTAGTACGAAATCCTTCTGTATGTCACCTCGCCAAGCCAGGCAAGCTAAGCCAATGGAACATGAAATACTGAATCAAATATTTACTTAATGTAAGAATGATAAAAGCTTACTATAAAAACATAGATCTCACATGCATAAGAACTTTTAGACACTAAGAGCAAGCAAAAAAACAGGCCCTTGGCTAGAACCACTGGGAAAACTAAATCCAGAGTAGGAGCCAGAGCCAGAACCAGAACAGCTTTTAGATCCAGAGCTGGAGCAAGAATTGGAGACAGTCTCGGTCAGACCCAGAATAGCTCTCAGAACACACAGCAACTTATAGCTATGAAGCACCCCCATAGGATCTAAACAGGTACACAAAAGAGAACACAGGGACTATGACAATTATTTGGAAATCTATTCTCAGAGCTTGAGACCTTGAACACCAGAAGAAAACGACACCTCAACCACTGTATGGCCCATTCTCTTTAGAACATTTCAAACATTCCTGCAGAATGAAAGGCAACTTTTACAAAATCAAATGATTGAATTCTTGATGTCCCCAAACAGATTTCATGTAAAAGGAAAGACTAAGATACCTGTCCTTTCCTAAAATTACCTATCAAAAATAATAGCCCCTAATGAAAAAGATCTAGGTAAAATTCCAGACAATTTTTTTTAAAAAAATAATCATAAATATATTCCAAGAAATGAATGAAGATCTACATAAATACATGACTAAAATAAGGAAGTTGATATAGTATATGAAAACCAAATCAGGAATACTAAATGCAAACTAGTTTGAAGGCTGGAGATGAAGAATCAATGAATCACATAAAATTTGTCATGGAAATCTACACTAATAAAATGGAACACAGAAAAGGCAGAATATCAGGAGTTGAAGTCAAGGCAGATGAATTGAAACATTTAATTAAGGACATTAATAAATCTAAAACAAGATGACATGCAAGATCTCTAAGATACTATGAAAAGGCCAAATATGTAAATTATGTGTAAAGAAGAAGAACTCCATACCAAATGTATAGAAAATATTTTCAATACAATCATAGCATAAAAATAATCTCAAATACAAAGAAAGAGATGCACATCCATGTATTGCAGTCTTACAGTACACCAAATAGACAAAAACCAGTAAAGAGTTTCTATAACTTTAATTTTTTCAAAACCTATGTTTAATGATGGTTCTTAAATTCTTTAACCTCTTTTCTAGCCACTACCCACTAAAGGTATTGGGAAAGAAAAGGATATGGGGGAAGTGAACCTGTTTAGAAATGGTTCTTTGGAGCAACTCCTATCTGTGTTGTCTAGAAATCAGCAATTCAGTTCACAGCTTTGGAGTGGCAGCTCAATTCACTCACAAACACTTTACAGATATATCAGCAGTCCAGTTCCATAGAGTAAGGATAACAAACACAAATCAGCAGTGGCTTCACTACCTAGCAGAGACAGTGAAGCCTCAGCCTCAGCACAATTCAGCAGAAGGGACCAGCAGGAACACCAAAGAAAGTTGTAGGTTGTGCCTCTCAGCAAAGAGAAGATCAGTGAAGATGTGAGACCAACAAGTTTTGCACAGCCAGCTCTATAAGCAAGCCTAGTTCTGCCTCTATCACTGTCCATTGATTCCTATTTATACCCTACAAACATCACGTGTCCTCCATGCATCTTGCCTCATCACTTGTCTTGCTTCAGCACATGCATCTCTCTTGGCTGACATTATTCTCCCAAAGCCAAAGTCTGAGGAAGGGTCAAGAAACTGCAGCACACCACCAGAAGATTTTTTTTTTGGTGCGTTTTCTCTCTATGGAGTCCAGACAAATGGAGCTCAACCATGCAAGGTAAAGCCGACCAATACTTGTGCGTCCTTAGCAAAGAATGCCTCATCAAGTATCCTTTTACATGATTGTTTTAGCATAACATCCTTTTTCCTGTGCCTACTTCAATGAAATGTTCCTTCATGATTCTGCCATAGCCTTTCATCTATGTCCACTTTAAGAAAACACCCTTTCACTTGTTTGCCCCAACAAAACACTATCCAACACAACCGACTTTCCAAAGAACCCTCRAGTTTCCACTTCAAGTTTCTTCATATCATGTCATGTCATATTATATCATATCATAGTTAAAATACTTGATAAGTAAAACAAATGCAAAACTGCTAGAGAGAAACTTCAAGTTATATGTGAAGTCCGGCCAACAGAATAACAGACAACTGCTAAGCAGAAACTTTAAAATCAAGAAGGACATCAAATTATGTATTTTAAGTTCTGAAAGACTACAGCTGTCAACCCAGACAATCTGTCAGGGTGGAGGAAAGGAAAAGAAACTTTCCAAAATATAAGCAGGCAAAAGGATTTGTGAACACTAAGCCCACTAAACCACTGTGCAGAAGATTCTGGAAGGAATTCTACAAACTAAAGAGGACAAACACAAACAGGCATTATAGGGAAAAAGACACCAATGTTGCTTAGACAGTTTCTATGTAAATAAAGAATAAAACAATAGACATCGTAAATTTATCAAGTTACAGAGAAAAGACTGCACCTTACAATAATTCTGAATATTGGAATAGAAATCAGAATGAGTTTTGCCTCTGATAAATTTACCTAGCCTCTAAAAATTGACCTCAACTCAAGGTAAAAATATTAGCAAATCTATTCCAAGGAAAGGGGGCCAAGAAACAAGAGATTGTCACTATTATAATATCTATCCAAACAGACCACAAACTAAAAAGTAGTTGAGGATATAAAGAAGACTCCTTCATACTTCTAAAGGAAACATTCTATGAGAAGGACATTACAATTCTGAACATATGTGTACCAAACTCAGTTTGTCCCAGTTCCACAAAACAAATACTAGTATACATGAGATATTATAGACTGACCCAACAGCAGTAGTTAGTGACTACTACAGACCACTCCCCCCCAACAAAATAGACTAAAATAGAGAAACCTTGTTTAAATGACATCATAGATAAGTGGATTTAGTATCACCAGCCCTCTTTCTCTCTGTTCTGCTTTCTCTGAAAAGTGGATTTAGCTCTACCACCAATGCTAGAGAATGTATATACATCTCAGAAATCCAAGGACTTCTAAATAAATTACACATTAAGACATAACACTGAAAAAAAAGACATAAAACTGTAAGACCCGAAAAATAAACACGGGGGTGCACCCTACACCCCATGCCTAGGAAGACGACACCCCAAATCACTCGCAAGAAACGGTCTTGATGCAACTGCATGAGGATTTTATTGAAGGACTAGTATACTGGAATTGACTCGACTCATAACCACACAGGGTCAGAGGAGATCGACCTCGAGTGTCTGACAGAAGGGGTTTTTAAAGTCAAAAACCACAGAAGGGGAAGGGCTTGGAGAATCCAGATAGAGAGTTTGCAGTTAGATCATAAGGCAATGCATCCCATCCCTAGGGACCGGGTGTAACTGCATTCTGCAAGATGGATTAACTGCATTCCGCAAGATAGGTTGGGCAAACATCAACTATCTGTAGAATGCAGAACAACCTTCGTGGTTAGCTAGTTCCTGGAATAGAGGTCAGGGAAGGAAGGGTGGGGTAGGGGCTACAGAGTACAGACAAATTGGTGGCACTCTGACCTTCCAAAGCAGGATTTTCTGGGGGTAAATAAACAAAATTTCAAGGCAGGACCTTTCATAGGAAATCTCAACATATAAAATAAAATTGAATTAATTTCTTGTATTTGATTTAACCAGAATGAAATGAAGCTAGAAATAAATAGTAAGAAAATTATAGAAAAGTGGCAAAAAAATCATGAATATTAAACAACACACCATTAAATGAAATAAGAGAAGGAAATTTTAAAGGAAAATTAAAATTTAGAATTGGATGAAAATGRCATTACATACCAAAACATATTGAATGCAATGAAGGTTGTATAAAAGAATGATGTTTATATCTCTAAGTGCCTACATTACAGAATGAGTAATGTTAACTAAACAACTTAATGATTTATAATAAGGTCTTGGAAAAACAAGAAAAACCCAATCTCCAAATTAGTAGATTAAAGAAATAATTTAAATCATGCCAAAAATTATTGAAATAAAAATGAAAAGGCAATAAAGTGAATTGTTGAAATGAAGTGTTGGTTCTTTGAAAAGATTTATGCTGAGTCTAGCGTGGCCTAGATGGTTCCTGGCCCTGCGACAGAGTCAGCCGACTTGGGCCTCCACAAATGGCTGCCAAGGGCATAAGGCTTCTTTGTATAATAATGTACATATTTTATATTCATCCTTTAAAGAATGTCTACCCAGTTAATGTTTGTTAATGACTCCATGATAATCAGACAGTTTGAGTCCAGGAGGTGAAGGTGTGGCTAATGTCTCACCAAAACGGTAAGTACAGGGAGCTTAGGGATAGCCAGTAAGCCCGTGGAAAAGAACTCTAAAAACATGAGTTCAAAAATATATAATTTCTCAACGATGCAAAAAATAAGGATGAAATATGAATTATGAGGGGCTTCATGAATCTGAAGAAACAGAGGTAGCTACACTATGAGCCAGCTTGTCAGAAAGATACAAAGACAGATTCCTGAGTTCACATCAGCCTAGGACACAGCCCACAGATCCAGGTGTGGTACAAATGGTAATTTCAGGATAGTATCCCACCCAGCTAGTTTAGCATCTGCGTTTAACAAAGGCAGAAAGATCTCTTAATTCTTTGGCAATTTTAAAAGAAAATGTGTGCTTGTTGTCTTCTAAGAATTAAGGGGCTGGAGTCCTGGGGTGCTAATTCTTGGGATAATCAAAAGGAAACCTGGAGAAAAGGACTGGATTGATATGCAAAATAAAAGACTGGGCTTCTGATCTGCAGGAGATGAGTGATTCAGAGAAGGTTTTTAGAAGAGGAAGAGAGAACAGCTTGGAGAACTCTCTCAACCAGAACTTGGAGAGAGATGAGCTAGCCAGACAATTTTGAGAATAGCAAGAAAGAACCGCTTGGAAAACTGTCTTGAGAAGTACATAAAGAGCTGTCTAGAGATCTTCAGAGAAAGCAGAACAGAGAGAAAGAGGGCTGGAAAACTCTTTCCAGCAGAGCATAGGCCACCAGCTTGGACCCACGATTTGACTTCAAGTCATTTGTTTTCACAGGTCACAAATGCCCCTTCTCTCAGAATCTCTGTGCAAGCTGAGGCTGGTTCTTGGAAGATTTACAAGCCCTTAGATAAATCAATCAAAGTAAAAAGAGAGATCACTATGGATAACATTAGATGTGAAATGGAGATATTACAACAAATTCCAGTGAAAAAAAGAGACATACTATGAAAACCTATTTGACTATGTTGGAAAAGCTAAAAGAAATGAATGAATTTGTAGCTGCCACATGACCTACCAATATTAAAGATGAGATCAATGATTTGAAATACTACCTCATCCCAGTTAGATGGCTATCATCAAAAAATCTGACAAATGTTGGAAATGATATAGAAGGAACCTTTATTTACTGTTGGTAGGGCTGTAAATTCATATAGAATTTGTGGATATCAATTTAAAGATTTCTCAAAAAAAATAGGAAAATAGAACTACCACATGACTCAGCTATCTCATTCCTGAGCATATATACCCAGAGATTCCAACTCCTACCATAGAGGTCTTTGTATCGCCATATTCATTGCTGCTTTATTCACAATAGTAAAAGATTGGAATTATCCTAGTTGTTCATCAATTAATGAATGAATATATATATATATTTATATGAATAAATTTATATGAATGAATATATATATATATATTGAATGACTTATGAAAGTTTCCAATGCCACTGAGATGAATGAATTTGCAATTGAGGGGTTGGAAGGATGAAGGAATGGAACAGTGTTTAAACTGTGGAAAGAGACTGAACCAACTCTTAAAAATTGTGATAAGGATGTAGAAGTGTAGCCCTCCACAACAGAGGGTTACTGGTGGGGGTGGGTAGGGGTGGGGAAAGGCTCATTTTTCATTAAGGGGCTAGTCACTGGAAGATTGACCTTGTTCCAGTGACTATATGGACAATGCAAATTGTACATGCTTTGTAAAAGAAAATGGGGAAGGGGCGGCCACAAGAATTGGGATGGACCTGGGTGGACTGAGAAGGGTGATCAGGAATGATATGTAAATGTACTGGCTGGTTTTGTGTGTCAACTTGACACAGGTTGGAGTTATCACAGAGAAGGAGCTTCAGTTGGAGAAGTGCCTCCATGAGATCCAGCTGTGGGGCATTTTCTCAATTAGTGATCAAGGGAGGGGGAGCCCATTGTGGGTAGTAACACCTCTGGCCTGGTAGTCTTGGGTTCTTTAAGAAAGCAAACTGAGCAAGCCAGGGGAAGCAAGCCAGTAAGTAACATCCCTCCATGGCCTGTGCATCAGCTCCTGCTTCCTGGCCTGCTTGAGTTCCAGTCCTGACTTCCTTTAGTAATGAACAGCAGTGTGGAAGTGTAAGCTGAATAAACCCTTTCCTCCCAAACTTCCTCCTTGGTCATGATGTTTTGTGCAGGAATAGAAACTGACTAAGACTGTGAACTTCCCAATTAATCAATAAAAATAATATGTTAAAAGAAGAACAAGAAAAAATAGCAGTTAATATAATAGACCTGTCTCTATATATGACTAGCATCTTCATCTTCTGGTAACTATTTTTACACTTTGAATTAGTGTTTTAACTATAATATGGTGTAAGGAATTACCTTTTTGTTCCTGTTGAATTGTTTCTGTATGTTTCTTATACCTGGATAGCAATCTCTCCCGTTAGATTTTAGAAATTTCCTTCTAAGGTTTTATAAAAGATATGTTATATGTCTTCAACATGGACTTCTATGCTCAAAATTTATAGATTTGATATTTATTTTTGGTGCCATAGAATTCCTATATATTCTATCTACATATTTAAAAATTGTCACTTTTGACTGAACAATACAATTTATCTATTTTGCCTTTAAGCTCCAATATTCTTCCTTCTACTGTAAGACTCTGGGACCCTTAATTTACCAGAGACCCCCTGAGTGAACAACGTGGATATGGAAATTGATGCAAAAAGCAAGAGGAATTTTCTTTAATCCAACATGCTGGGATCACCCTGCACATGGGGAGAGAATGACTACGCACAGCCCATTCAGCAGGCCTTTATACAGTCAGTCCTCAGGGCAGCTGCCATTAGGCACAATGTGCTTGGCAGAACAGTGTTACCTTTAAACTGATTGGTTGTTAGGGAATGAGGTAGGTGGCCAATGGTCTTAGAATAATTCTAGGCCTTCCCTTCCTGTGGTCTGAGGAATGTAATTTAGCCTTTCCCTTCTGGGAGGGGCAAGTATTCCATGACCTTTCTAAAGTTCCTGAGCTGACCCTTTCTCTACAAGATCCATTCTGTTGATGAGGCTTTCAATGGAGGTTTTTTWAAATTAGGCTTAATTCATTTTTAATATCAAGCTTCATTTCTATTTAAAATTTCTGTGCTATTTCTATCTTTATTGAGTTATTTTTCCTTTTCTTTCTTTTTTTAAATTGAGTTTCTCTGTGTAGTCTTGGCTGTCCTAGAATTCACTCTGTAGACCAGGCTAGCCTCCAACTCAGAGATCACCTACCTCTGCCTCCCAAACATTGGATTAAAAGAGTGTGCTACTACCACTCAGCAAGCTAAAGTTTTATATATTAAATTGTCTTCATTATTTCACTCAGTTGTTTGTCTCTGTTTTGTTGGACTTCAATCAGGAGTTTATTTCTGTCCTCTTTAATTTTGCTGAGATGTTTATTTGTATTGTAAAACCCGAAGAAAACACGGGGGCGCACCCTGCACCCCATCCCTCTGAAGGCGACACCCCACATCACTCACGAGAAACGGTCTCGATGCAACCGCATGAGGATTTTATTGGGGTTCCAGTATACTGGGATCTACTCGACTCATAACCATGCAGGGTCAGAGGAGATCGACCCAGAGTGTCCAGCAGATGGGATTTTTATATACAGACACAGCAAAGGGGGAAGGGCTGGGGGAATTCAGGTAGTCATGGGGCAATGCAACCCATCCCAAGGGACCGGGTGTAAGTGTACTCCGCAAGCCATCCCAGGGGGCCAGGTGTAACTGCATTCCGCAAGATGGGGTTGGGCAAACATCAACTATCTGTAGAACAACCTTTGTGATTATTTCCTAGAATAAAGGTCAGGGCAGGGAGGGGGAAGGTAAGGGCTACAGAGTACAGACTTATCTTGTGGCACTCTGGCCTTCTAAAGCAGGATTTTCGGGAAGTGAATAAACAAAATTTCAAGGCAGGACCTTTCAGTATGCTCATTGAATTCCATGAACTCTTGGAACATTCTTATACATGCTGTTTTGAATTCTCTCCCTTGAATTTAATCTCAGTTATTCTCCTGGTCCCGATTTTGTGAAACTGGTGAACCTTTGGAGAGATACATTGCCTTTGTTTTTCACATTGCTTGTACTTAGGCAATAAGACCTGGGCATTTTGGAGTTAAGTTTTTGGTAATGTCTTTTGATGAGTTGTTAGCCCACTAGACCATAGTTCTGAGGAGGAATGATGGGCTGGATTATATAAGTGAAATTCATCTCCAAAGGAGAATGATCTTTTACCATGATGTTGTAGTGACTAAAAAGAGTCCTAAGGCAGAGTAGTGAGTTAGGTAACTTGGGGTAGTCTCAATGTAATAAGCTTAGGTGAGTGGACCTCTTATTGGTTTTGTGTAGGCAGAAAGAGAAAGAGTCAATGCAGTGTGTTGGGGAGGAGGGTTATGCTGATTGGGGGATCCTGAAGAAGTGGAGTTAAGGGAAACAGTTCTCTTGCCCAGGCCAGCTGTGTGTGCTAGATATCTAAAGACCATGCTGTGTTAGTGGGAGTGGAGTAGATAAATTCTGTTGCCTTGGAGTATATGCTAGTTTGAATGGATCTTAAAGGACATTTTAGTTCTTTCTATATAAAGCACAAAATTTTCAAGTGAAGATATTTAAGTCTTTCTTTACAATTGTAATGCCACCCCCCATTGCCTAATAGCTCTCCTTAAGACTTCTACTGATATGTTAAAAAGAAATGGTAAAAAGTGGGGAACACTTGAATTTGCCCTTATATTGGAGAAAGAACATTCAGTTTTTGATCACTGTTAACTATTGGTTTTTCATGTGTATGCTTTATCATGTTGAGGTATTGTCCTATTCCTGTAATAGTTAGTGTGTTTATCATAAAATGATCTTAAGTTTTATTAAATATTGTAAGCACTCACTGAAATAATGGTGTTGTTTTTGTCTTTCATTGTTTTAATGTGACATGTTAGAGTCCTTAAACATATATAATTATCAGTAAATATTAGTAGATTTCCCTGTGACATTTCTGTGAGGATGTGTGTCAGGTTTTGATCATGTTTATACTCTCTACTACTCTCCTGTTTCCTCATCTCCCTTATTTCTTACCATTGACCTGATCTACTCTCAGGTCATCTTGTTTTGGTTGTTCCTGTACGTCAGGAAACACTCAATTACTTACCTTTTTGTCTTCTTTATTTCCCATTACAGATTTAAAATGTACCTTTGTTTATTCTTTGTGATTTTCATATGTTCATACCCACCTCTACTCCCCATTTTCAGCTCCATCTAGAGCACCTCAACACATCCTACATCACCCTTTTGGGGTCTTCATATTCCTGCAAATTAAATTATTTCAGTCTTCTTTATGAGATAATCCTGTTCCATTATGCATATAAACTATATTTTTCCTTATCTCTTTAATTCTTTTTATTTATTTTTTATTGGATATATTCTTTATTTACATTTCATTTCCCTTTTTCTGGTTTGCCCGCCCCCCAGATGTCCCATATGTCTTTCCCCTCCCCTTGTTCCCCTTTTCACCCCTTCCCACTTCCCTGTTCTGGTATATTTTAATTCTAGGTCTCTGTTGAATCTTCTTACCTTAACCTTTATTTAATTTGGTCCATTTTCAGTTGATTTTTGTCATAGATAGAGGTATCATTTGAGTCGTCTACATGTAGATATCCAGTTTTCTCAGAACCATTTGCTTGAAAGACTAATTTCCTCAAAAGTACTTTTGGAAACTTTGTTAAGAATCAGATGCCCCTTGATTTATGGATTTAGTTTGTTGTTCTTTCTCTATCATTAATCCTGGTGTCTGTTTTTAAGGACAACACTGATATTTTTGTTACTATGGTTCTATAGCATATCTTCATAGCATGTATTATGATGCCTCTAAACATGTTTGTCATATGTAAGAAAATTACTTTGGATATTTGAAGTCTTCTGTGTTTCTATATCATTGAAGTAGGCAATTAACTTCTACTCAAATCACCCCAGCAGCAGAGCATTCTTTGCTACCAGCCCGTGTTCTGAATTCCTGAATGAAAGACATACACATGCAGCCTTCTATTTTAATATACCTTAACCACTTCAATGTTTGGGTCACTCACAAACATCTACATGGCTAACATTCCCCCCCCCCGATATTTCTGAGTTATTACTTACTAAAATCTATATTCCATCGTTGTTGCCTTAGTCCCAGGGGTGGTGGTGGAGGGGAGTTGGAACAGCTCTTACCCAGCTCTTACATGATTGCTATGTTCTCTCTTTTGCACCTGTCAGGCCTGGTCCTTACTCCTCAGCATGGTGATTCTAAATCCTTCCTCTTTAGGTTCCCTTGCCTGCAATTCCTGAAGTCCTGCCTCTGTCTCCCTGCGCAGGCATTAGCTACCAGCAACTTTATTTACCAATCAAAGCCAACCGGGGGCAGGGACCCTCAGCATTTTACATACCAATTCTTGTGCAGTTTTGGGAACCCAATTAACATAATACAATTGTTAAACCAAATCCACAACACTATATCGACTACAGGAATTTTTTGTACTCTTGTCAATAATAATATTGGCCTTTTGAAAAGGATTGTATTGAATCTGATCCATTTCGATTGTGTTGTAACCATGATTGTCTAAAATTCAATATTTCTTTGAGTAAGTATAATTTCTGTACTACTTTTTTCTGATTTCTATTTGAGCTTCAGATGACACAAATTTTAGATACGTCATAATCTCATTTGTATCAGACTATGCTCCTATTTTCAGTGTGTTCTCTCTCTGTTAAAACAGTTTACTTAATTCTYTTTTCTTTTGCTTCTATCATGTTTTTTCTAGCCTAAGCCTTTAAAGTCATGCATGATATCTCAACTTCTGTGAATTAATATGTGAAATTCATTGGTTATTGTGTTCAGAATATACTAATTCCTTCAACAGTAACTAGTACTTTCTTCTCACCCTGTCTTGTGCCATGATTTCTAAACCTTCAGAGAAGGGCTGCAATATAGATGTTCTATTTATAACTGAGAAGTTTGCAAACTTCATATATGTGCATGTGTATATTTTAGGAATTTTCTACAGTAGTAGGTTGAAAAAAATTGAAATTTGTCTTTCTGGACATGAGTTATATCACTCGGAAGGATTGTTTCCAGCTCTATATCCATTTATTTAAAAATTTTATAATTTTATTTTACTTAACAGCTGAATATTTTGTTGTTTTCATACATCATAATTTCATCATACATTCATAAATTGATAGACATTTAGGCTGTTTCTCTTTTCTGGCTATTGAGAAGGAGCAACAATGAATATAAATGAGCAGGCATCTCTATAGTAGGATATAGAATCTTTTGAATACATACATGAGTGCTATAGCTGAATCATGTGGCAGAGCATTGTCTAACTTTTCAAGGAACCTCCACGAAGATTTCCATTTCCATTCCTACCAGAAGTTAATAAATGTTTCTCTTTCCCCATACTCATGTCAGCGTCTGTCATCATTTGTGTTTTGGAACTTAGCATTTTAACTTGCATTTCCCTGATGTTGAATWTCTTAATCAATGTTTCTCAGCCATTGTATTTATTGATAACTTTCTTTTCAGTTCAGTGTCACAGTTTCTAATTGGGTGATTTTTTCTTTGTATTTAGTTTTTTGAGTCCTTTGCATATTATAGATAATAACCTCTCTATCAGATGTTGAGGCTGGAGACATGGATCAATGTTTAAGAGCACTTGTTGATCTTGTAGAGTACCCTGATTTGATTCCAAGTACCCACGTCWTGGCTCACAACTGTAGTTCCAGTACCTCTATGGACACCAGACATATATGATACACTCTCAAATATCTTAATCACTGTTGGAATGGGCTGAGAGTTTTGAATTAATGAAATTCTTCAGGAAACTGGGCTTGAGGAAACCAGTTTCTTGTTTGGTGAAAGTGGATATCTTGAATTTTTACTTGTGCAATTCTGACACCATTGGTACTGGAAAAGTATGGGGTTATTATTCACAAGTGGCAGAGAAAGTCTAGGATCCTAGTTTCCACTATGACCTTGTGAGAGCAGACATGGTATTACCCAGCTATGTGAAACACTGGACATTGTATTTATCCATTCTACAGTGCTCTACTTTGGAACACCTCATTACAGCCTCATAATATTGGTGGAGATTAGGCCTCCCAGTCAATCAAAATTTGACTCTCATATTCTGATCAGAAAATAAATGAATCATTTAATATTATATTGGATTAACATAAACTTAGTCATTTGGTGATTCCAACTACAATTGTTGTATGAGATGTAGTTTTATTGCTTGAATAAATTAACACAGCCTCTGCTATCTGGAATGCAGTTATTTATCTGGCCAGTGATTTTTTACTCACTTCTGGTAATTACTGCCAAATGAAAATCGCTACCCACTGTCTAGCCAGCAATATACCAATCCCCCCCACACAGAGAATTTATTTATTCTCCAGTTCTCTAAGCTAGGATTCAGAAGTTTCATCCATTTTATCGTAACTATGCCTTACCCTGATCCATTACATTGAAGACATTATAATTTTGAACCTAATGAACAAGATGTGGCAGCTCTTCCAGATTTAATGACAAGAGATTTATATATCAGACAGTGAAGAATACATTTCAAAATTAGAACATATCTAATTCATCAGATACCCCTTCTAAGAATAAGTTACATCATGTTACTCCTATAACTAAAACAGTGACACAATTCCCAATGGACTTCTTTGGATTTTAGAAGCAATATATTCCTCAAACAAGTATCCGTACAATATACCTGTACAGAAGGCAAGAGAAGTAATGAATATTGTTTCTGCTATACTTGAAGGACTGTGGTGAAAGGGAAGTTTTCATTGGTTACACCTAATAGCAATAACAATGTTCATTAATTGTTTTACTGAATGAGAAATGGCCAAGCATATTACTATTTATGGGATGCAGCCAATGCTTGGTCTGGATGTTCATAGGTATAAAAACATATAACATATAACAAGGAGGCCTGGGAAAGAGGGATGTAGACAGGGTGGTTAATAGTCAAGATATTTGTGTCTTTTGTGTATAATTCCAAAGAGTAACCATAACTGAGCAGAATTTGAACAATTAAATATCTAGGATGACTTAATTTTGTATATTAAGAAGCCTTTTTCTCAGTTGTGCCATTACTATCATTTGCCAATAAGTTCATCAATCTGTATGGTAGCAGGTACATAGGCACAGAGAAAACAATGTGGCCTATTTGCCAAACCTGATTTGGCTAAAGCCACAGCTAAAATCAAGACGTGTCAAACACAGAGTTCCCAGTATTTTTATTCTGTCTCATTTTTCATAGGATATAATATGGGTTAATTTGAATCCATAATATCTAAATTACAGAATATGATGAAGAATGAACATCATTTAAAGACTTTGGTTTGTTTGTTTTACAGAAAAGAATTGTGCAGTTTTGATTGTAAGTAAGACATTTGTACCATGTTAAGTAAAATATGATCTAGTTATTGTCATTTTTAGAATACTAAATATAAACTAGTTAGGTGTATATGGGTTCCAGTTGACATAAGGATGACTATAATGGCTCCTTTTTTAAGTCACCATAGCTAGCTAGTCAATGCTATTTAGTTGTTTGGTCAAGCATGTATCTGGATATGGATGTGAAGGCACTTAAAAGATGTGATCAACATATAAAAAAGTACATTATTTATGAATCATATTATGTCTCATAATATGGATGAACCTCACCTAATCAACTGAATGCTTTAAAAGAGATGAATACTCTTCTTAGAAGGGGAGATTCTGCCTGAAGATTTCTTTCAGATTCCATGTGTGATATCAATTCTTGCTAGAATTTTCCATTTCTAGACAACAAGCCAGTTTTCAAATTTTAGACTTGCCAGCCCCCATGGAAACATAAGACATTTCCTTAATATAAAAATTAAAATTCTCTAGCTTATCTATTGATCTAGTCTGTTTATGTATTTATCTATCCATCCATCTACACTAATATTACAATCTATTTTCTACCCATCTCTTACTAATATTCAATCAATTGGTCAAAGTAAACTGATTTTTTCATTGTTTGATTCTAATAGAATTATTTGTAATCTAAAATTTGATGACTTGATAGTATATAGCCTTCCTGTTGTTTGTTTGATTGATTGATTTTGTTTTTATCTTCCTAGATAGAGCAAGRTTTTGTTGCCACATCTTGTTTGCTCCCATTGGTTTTGCTAGATTAAAGAATTTGTCTTCAACTAGGTGTCTTAAATCAATGAACATAAGGGAAAGCTGAGGGACTCATCACTCTGTTGCTCCTTGGATTTCAATGTCCCTTGACAGACTACCCTCTCTAGACATTTCACTTTTTATTTGGTTTTAATTCCTTTTATATTTGCTTATGTAAATGTACCAGTATTGTAACTGGAAAGAACACTCTGGTAGGATGCTTGTCTATTGTTCCCACCAATCAAAACCAGGTAACCACCAAACTACAGCAACAGCAACAAAGCAGCCAAGGGCTTAGTTATCGTTAATATAAGGAATAGGGAAATTTGCTCCATCTCCCCCAAAACAGAAATCAGCAGAGAAATTAAAATAATGTATTTGTCACAATATATTTCATCTGCATCCTGTGGGGTAGGCACAGACAGAGTGACAAAGCAAAGAACACTAGATTTACAATACAGGATTAATGTGTGTAGTCCTAACTTGATTACTGTGTGGCACTGGACCCAAGATTCCTTTTTATGAATCTCTGTTATTTCATCTCAAAGACTGAGATAGTAACAGTAACCACAACTACTTCTCGGGGCAAGAAACCAAAAAATTTTTAAAAGAGTACAAATTGATGTATTATTAGTAGATACATACTAGCAAAGTTGGACACTTCTGATCATTGTGGACTATACAGGAAAATTTTGTTTTTAAAACAAACAAAATAGAAGGATTAGAAAAGAAGGGACAATTTGGATAGTAGAATCATTGGATTCTAAGGAAATTTTCAGAAGATGAAGAAATGAGGAGTTCTATATATAAACTTTGTACCATTCCTGGCTAGTTGGAATTTGCTTGTTTCCTCTAGTGTGAGGGTTTGTTTTAAACAATTGTGCCTTGACAAATAAGATCACGTGATATTCAGTTAAAAAAGGAATATAGAATGGGTTAAAGAAATTTCATGGACTCTTGATGGTTACAGCTTCTTACTCATAAATTTTCTGTGAATAGAACTAAGTTTTAAATAGTCCACTACAGTTGCCCCAATCTTTCTTTACCTAGCATTTTTTCAGAGTCTGGTTATACCAATAACAACCTCCTTGCTATTTCTATTTCTTAGTTTAACATCCTAGGAGTTGGAGTTTCCTCAGTACAAGATAATATCATACCCCCATTGTCAGTCAACAGTAACCTAGTATCTCATTAATTGGCACCCCTGTTTAATAGCTACAACGATGCAAAATATCCCAGTCATTTGGTCCTTTAGTAGGGTTTGAAGGAGTAAGCTGGCATCAGAGTTGGTGAAATTTACAATGAGTATATAAATTACAAGTTGGTATTTCTTAGTATAAAGTCAAACCACATTTGGGACAAAGGGAAACTTCAAAGACTTGGCAGTTTAGGTTAGTCAGAGAACAAGAAGTAAATAATGTCCTAGAAAACAAGCACAGCTCTCGAATCTTCTTATTGGTCTCCTTGATGAGTAAGTGCTTGAGGCTTAACCCATGGGCCCTGGGATTTGTGCCTTCTCAGCCCTTATCATTCTGGCTCAATAAGTGACTTCTTTATGGCCATTCCTGATATTTTACTGTGTCTTTTATTATCCAAGTGTCATCTGCTATTTTCCTTGTTAACGATCGAGCTGAGCAATGAGCTTTGTATATCAAGCAGTTTAGAGCTAGCATTAATTTCATGCATCATTATTAATGGATTGATTTTTGTCTCAAGATGTTTGTCCCAAGCTCTCCAGAGAAAGCTTTGTCAAGTCCATTCTCTTTCTGCTTGTCACCAGCTTACCTTCTTCTTTCATCTGCATGATAAAAGATCTTGAATTATCAGTGTTGTTATTCTATTTTCCCCTTGTCTCTGCACATGACCTTATGACTGAACACTTATTTTTGCCCTAATACCCGGCAGATCAGCCATTTCCATACCCAGTTGAACAGCATGTCGGTCAGCCTGCCAGACTGAGAACTCATCAATTGAAAAGAGAGGTGAAATGTTGTCAGCCAGTATGCCTTTCAGCCAGTAGGTCACTCAGTCAAACCATCAAAAAATTTGTACATCAGTGAAACAGTTCATTTAGTGGCCTATTAATCATTTATAGGATAGAAACCAGTAAGTAAGGAACCAGTCTGCCAGACGGCTAATCAGATAGACAAACAGAAAGCTTGTCTAATAGACCAATAAGAAATCAGTCATCTAATCATTCAACTGGGAAATCCAAAGTCATCCTGTCACTTAAGTCAGTTTGGCATTCACTCTGTCAATTTGTAAGGCAGCCAATCAGAAATTTAGTTAGTATACCAACTGTTCAACCAATCAGTAACCCGCATGAGGCACATCTGATAATCATACAGCTAGCCAGCCCAACACAAGAAAAAGCTACTAAAGAACCGATTTTTTTGTTTGCCTTAATATACTTATGAGACAGACATGTCCTTTCATAGCTCAAGCCACATCTCACCTAACAATTATTATCTTTTTAGAGAGCAGAGAATTGCCAGAATACTTTGAAACTTGGTTCAAGTTACAAAAAAAGAATGAATGAAAGAGAGATAAAGTGAGAAAGACCCAAACCACAAACACAAACAAACAAACAAATAAACAATCCCATCATACTAGGATACAAGGAAGGCTTAGGTATAAGAGTGTAGGCTAAATTTTAGCCCTTGCTTCTTTACATGTGTGTTATTGTGTAATATACATTGGACAAGTATCTTAGTTAGGGCTGTAATTGCTGTGATGAAATAACATGACCAAAAAGCAAATTGGGGATGAAAGGGTTTATTGGGCTTATACTGTCATGTTATAGTCCATCACTGATGCAATACAAGACAATGACTCAAACAGAGCAGGAACCTGRAGACAGGAGCAGATGCAGAGGCCATGGAGGCATACTGCTTACTGATTTGCTTCCCATGGCTTGCTCAGCAAGCTTCTTATAGAACCCAGGACCGCCTGGAGATGACACCACACACAATGTGCTAGGTGCTCCCCCATCAATTACTAATTAAGAAAATACCCTACAGCCAGATCTCATGGAGGCATTTTCTCAGTTGAGGTTCTCTCCTTTCAGGTAAGTGTAGACTGTATAAATTTGGCATAAGACTTCCTAATACAACAAGCCCTTGTGAAGATACCGTGAGAAAGACATTGTGACACAGCCTCAAGTAGTTCCTAGTATTGTGAATTTTCTCTATCAACAAAAATAGTACCCAAATTAAGAACTGCATTTGTTAGAATTTCTTCCCTTCAATTGTTTTTGGCTAGAATTTGCCAACAAGAAGCACCTGCATGAAATTTTGAAAGGACATTGCTGTATGGATCCAGTTGGCAAACACATAGGCCAATGTGACATTATAGTACACCTCTCATAGCTCTTAAGATCCATTTACTTTACCTGGAGATGTATTTTAGATGGAAACTTCTTAGATAGTTCAGAGAATTTTCAAAGCTTCCCCATGAGCTCTTGAAAACTACCCACATTTGTACTTAGAACAAAATCACTGCATGAAACTATGTTCCTTCATCTCATACAACAGTTGGGTAATCCCGTAATGCCTGTATAAAAACTGATCACATTTCCAACCCATACTGTAGCTTTTCTTTTTCTCTTTCTGATGTATACTTTCAGGCACTGCCAATTACATTCCCTCTTTAACAATAATGTCATTATACATTTATTTACCACTGACTGGTAGTTACCTTTTAACTCCCATGACAAAATTGAAATTTTAGTAAAATATTGATTTTTTTTGCTTGTCTAAAAAACAATACCAGAACAGAGGCTCCCAAATAGTGTGCTCTGAAATATTTTTGAGTGATTCAAAAAATAATAGATAAACCTCGAAAAGCATCTTTACATTTTACAACTTAAAGGTTTTATTACTTTCTTGAATTTTAAATATTTTATTTACTTTGTGTGTGTGTGTGTGTGTGTGTGTGTGTGTGTGTGTGTGTGTGTGTGTATACATACCACATTATGTGCGTGGCAGTCAGAAGAGAATCTGTGGGGATTAGTTTTCTCCTTTTATCATCTGTGATCCTAGGATTAAATTTAGGTCATTAGGATTGGCAGCAAGCACCTTTACCTGCTGAGCCATCTTTCTGGCCCAAGCTTTATTATTTTCAAAACACTTTTCTTCAATTACTGATTTTTATCCTTACAATGGTTCTCTGAGCTAGGCAATGATTATTATCCTCCTTTTATAGGTGGGAAAGTACATCTTTGCAATGTGTACTCTAAACAATTTCTTCATGTTACCAACAAGTGAGTGTCAGAGTTAGAAACTGAACACAGACCTGACTCCTATTCTAGTCGTTATTTGCCAACTGAAAAGAAATTCCAGTCACAAAAGTGGGAAGAGTAAGGCCAAGCTTTGTCATTGGGTTGGAGATCAGAGTAAGGCACCAGAGGCTGACAAAGTTATTGGGGCTCTGTGTCTTAAATTTGGCATAAATATAATAGGAGGACTCAGAAAATCCATTCCAGGGTAAAATAATAAGGTGTTGGTAATCTACATCTTTCCTTGGGGTTCCTTACACCCAACAGCTAGGTAAAAAGCCTGGCTGCTTGCCTCTTTAGAGGGACTCCATGCTTTCCCTTTACTTTGTATTTTCCCAGTTTGCTTTGTCAGAAGTGCCCTGACTCCACAGGTTTAGGGCAAATCTGATGGCCTAGTCTGTTTGTATTGATATGGAAAGGGCTAGTAGACCAGAGTGTTATCTGCCCCATTGTCGTATGTTGGTATTTGAATCTAAGTATGACAGCTTAGCTCAAGATAACAAGATAACAGAAACTACTCCAGACTAGTAGAAAGTGACTTAATGCATGATGTTTTGTTGTATTTTATTATTTATTTTATTATTTGTTTTTAGAATTTTTAAAAATAGATTTTAATTTAATATATTCAGATTATGATTTCCCCTCCTCAAACTTCCCCCAGATCCTCCCAACTTTCCCATCCACCCAAATCCACACTCTATATTTTTCTCTTGTATTATGCTACAAACAAGCATCTAAAATAATTAATAATAAAATAGAATTAGATAAAATAAAAACAAACAATCCCGAACAGGGCAAAACAAATAATAGAAAACAAAGAGCCAACATAAAGCTCAAGAAACACAGAGACATAGAGACACACAAGTTTACTCACATAGAAATCCCTTAAAAATTCAAAACCAGAACCTATAATAAAGTCACAAATGACTTGTAAGAGGAAGCAAAAATAGCCTGGGCAAAGCATTATGAGACAAATAACTTCCCAAAGCGCCATTGATTTCATTTTTTGTTGGCCATCTACAGCTGGGCATGGAGTCTGACCTTAAAAAGTGACTTGAATTCCTAGTGAGACTCTGTTGGAGTAAACTAAGTTTTCATTTGCAAGCAATTATCATTTGGAGACAGCTTCTAGATTATGGGTGGTGGCCTGTGTCCATTTGCTTTCTCAGTGCTGGGACCCCTTCTGGCTTAGACTACCAGACCTGTACATGATATCACAGTCTCTATGAATTCATATGTGCATCTGTCATACTGTGTTTATAATGTCTCTTTTATCTGGTGTTCTCCATCCCTCTGGCTCTTAGATTCTTTCTGCTTCCATTCCACAATTATCACTGAACCGCAAGAGAGAAGGATTTTATAGAGGTATCCCATTTAAGGAATTGATGGTCAAAGGTTATTCACTCTCTGTATATTGTCTGGCTGTGTGTTTCTATTTATTCCATTTAATGTAGGGGGAAGCTTCTCTAATGATGGCTGAAGAAGACACATATATATGAATATAGCAGAATATAGCATCCTTATAAGTCATTTTGTTGCTACATGCCTTTAGCAGAGCAGTAGTATTTGCTTTTCCTTTCTCTAGGTACCTGGCCTTTTAGTTTCAGATTCTTGGCCACCGGAACAGTGTTGGGTCTGAGTTCCATCTCACAGAATGGGCCTTATATCCAACCATATATTGGTTGATCACTCCTACAAGTTTGTGTGTATGTCCCTTTGTGTGTCTATATATGTCACTATTGTACTATATCCTATAGGCAGGTCACCATTGTAGATAGAACAGTTTGTAGCTGGGTTTGTGTTTATCTTCCTCCTTTGATAGCATGCAGAGTGCCTTCCAGTACCATGAACACTAGTCAGAATGGGTAAATGCTCTAGGTAGGCACCAAATCAACCTCTCCCTGTTTAATGAATTGTTTAGGTGTTTTCTTCAGCAATAGGGCCTTACCATTAGTTTCTGGAGAGGAATGAATAACCTTAAGAACAGCTGAGTTAGAGCTCCAATGGACTAAGCCACCAACCAAAGAGTATACAACACACAACAGAGTAGCAGTGGTTTTCCTTTTGAGAGAAACTGGATCCTACAACTGTAGCTGATCTTTGGCTACTTTGTGGGTTCTTCTTTCTTCTACCTTTCTCCACCCCTTTTACTCCTCCCTTTTAACCACCTAAAACTAGATAAGAGAGAAGAAAGAATAGAGGTAAAAGGGGATGATGTTCTCCTTAGACTAATGCCTGCTGATTAGGGGCACTGAGTTCCTTGGGGGTAAGTTTGATCTTCACCATCAGGATATCTAATTTCTCCTTTTTGTTGTTTCTTCTTTGTGCATGACTACATAATAAACTGTGACCAGCAGCAAACAACAACAACCAACAAMCAACCATCAACCCACCACCTCTCTCAGATCCCTGGCATTTATACACCCACTAAAAAGTCCCCAGAATTCCAAACACTACACAATCCCAGAAATTATCTACAGCTGGCAAAATCACACCCCACCAGAGCATGAGGTAAATCATATTCAGCTGTTGTGGACACTCTGGAGTAGCCCCATATCCCACACACGGGATTAAAATTAAAACATATTTTTATAATATTTCTGTGTTTTTTTTAAAGAAACCAAAGTTCTCACTACATACAACTATTAGTATTGTCTCTTCTTATATCTTGAAGGTGTTACAGCAGTTGTTGCCTATCCTAGAAAAGACAAAAACTCAAAAATCAAAGCCCCATTTCTATGGAATTCATATTGTATTGGTATAAAAATTAAAATAAATTTTCATGGCTGTAAAGAGGGTTCAGAAGTAAAGATCACATACTGCTCTTGCAGATTATCAGATTTCTGTTCCCAACACCCAAGTCAGGATGCTCATAAATCTTGTAACTCCAGCTTCAGGAAGATCTGAACCTGCTTGACTCTGTGTGCATCAGTCCTCGCATGAATATACCTCACAGAGACACATATACATAATTAAAAATGATAAGAATAAATATTTTAAAAGTAAATAAACATATACTGTTCCATATAGGTAAAAGGATGAATATTAGTAATCAGAGATATAGACTGGAAAATGATGCAGAATGAAAATGTGACTCTGGAAATAAGACAAATTTTTCAGTAAGAGTTGGTTGGTCTCTATTCTTTTTTGAAGGCTTTCATTTTAATAAAATATACTGAGAAATATCACTTTATAAATCTTCAGAGTCTGAGGAAAAGACCACCCAGATACTACCCCACCTTGGAATCCATCCCATATACAGTTGCAAATCCCAGACACTATTGTGGATGTCAACAAATGCTTGCTGACAGGAGCCAGATATAGCTGTCACCTGGAAGGCTCTGCTGGTACATGACAAATACAGAGGGGGACACTCTCAGCCAGTCATTGAACTGAGCACAGGGTCCCCAATGGATGAGATAGAGAAAGGACTAAAGGAGCTGAAGGGTTTTGCAGCACCATAGGAGGAACAACATGAGTCACCAAGTACTCCCAGAGCTCCCAGGGACAAAACCATCAACCAAAGAKTACACTTGGAGTTACCCATGGCCCCAGACACAT